>WURS02180314.1:0-45152 GCA_011762765.2 Rhinocypha anisoptera
TTTCGGATTACTTTAAGCAAAAGTAACTTACATGTAGTTCAGTTTTATATTTTGTTAAATAAAAACTGTACTTAGAGCTCAAATAGAAGAGTTGGAGTAAATAGTTGCTACCCTCGATAATTCGTAATTCGTCATTTTTTCTAAATTCAGTGCAAACGCGTGACGAATTATTGCGAATATACTGTACTTTGTTGTTTCTAAGAGTGTGCGTTTTTATCAAATCACAAATTTGAACAATTTTGTACACTTTTAATTATAGTTAATCAGATTTGTCAGAAGTGTGAGTCGTTATTTTTTACGTTCAATTTGCGCAACAATCTTGTCATTTAGTTTCAGTATGATTATTTAATATTAACACTGTTTTGTTTGATTCATTTTGTTGTTCAATTAATTTAGTTCTATTCATGTCTGCTATTTGATTGCTAGATATTAAAGTTAAACTTTTTCCAAAAAAATGTGTTAAGTAATTAAATTTAATTTTAAGTTCAACTTGAACTTAAAGCGAAGAATACCGTCCTTTATGTCATTGTGATATCTGTATTTTTCAATCAGTGATCCTTAATAAGTCGTTCTTTCAAGCTCATCTTTTAATTATTTATCAAATTGATTTAAACTCATAACATTATACTAAATTATATATTTTAATTATTATGTTTTGTTAAAAATTCTAGTTTTACATTCAATTTGCCCTTAAATTTAATAGGTGTTCTTGTTATAGTTTTGATTATAACAGAGTGTTGTTATTGACAAATAACAGTTTACAGTTTAATTCTCTTAAGTAGTTCCATTAGCATTAAATTTTTATATTATATTTTTTAAAAATTTGCACTATTTTAACTTGATGAATCGACAAGGTGAATTTAGATGTAAATTCATCGATTCCTTCACTCACTCACTCTTGTCCGTTGTCGCATTACTTGAGTGGCACAAGCAACACAGGCAGCAGTGAGTAGAGAGATTCTGTGGGAGAAAGTGTGGTAGTGGTATAGTAGTTGAATAGTGTTGAGCAGATTTTGTGAGTGAGTCACTCAGTCCGTTCTCGTCTCTTTGTTTTGATGGTTGTTTTCTATACTTTATCCAGTGTTTTTCACACCATTTTTCAAGTACTCGCGTCCAAAGTTTGTTTTAAGATGTTCAAAATGTGACTTTTACTCTCGTGATTGTTTAGATTGTGACAATTTTTGTTTCAATCAACTTTGATTTAGTTATTTGGTGTGCAATTTGATTTGATTGCTTCTCTCTATATTCCGTTGTACGTTTTACACTAACTTTTTGTTGTTCGTGAAACCGATTTCAACTCATTTCAACTTATAAAACCAATATTATGTTTTATTTTTTGATTAATCTGATTTGTTAAAAGTGCAAATTGGTAAGTTTTAAATTCGATTTGCGTTTTTATGTTGTCATTTAGTTTCAATGTGATGTTTGTTTCACAACACAGTTTGTCACATTTAGATGCTAGTTATTCATGACAAAACCACTATTACACAATTAATATTTAATACACTTTGTTGTTTTCTAAGATTACGTTTCTTTCAAAACACTTATTTGTTTCATTGGGATGTTTGCTTCACAACACAGTTCGTCGTATTTAGATGCTAGTTATTTATGACAAAATCACTATTGCATGATTATTATTTAATATACTTTGTTGTTTCTAAGATTTTGCGTTTTTATCAAATCACAAATTTGATCAAATTTAAACGATTTTGCATACTTTAGATTTTGTTCAATCAGATTTGTTAAAAGTGTGAGTCAGTATGTTTTACTTTCAATTTCCGCAACAATCTTGTCAATTAGTTTCAGAATGATCATTTAATCTTAACACAGTTTTGTTTTATTAATTTTCTTGTTCAATTAATTTGATTTGCAGCGCATATCCCAAGATCCAAGAATATTTTTGCGAGTTAATCGCCAAATTAGAGACAAAAGCTGCCACTATCAATGGCAGAAGCAGTACTCACACCGAGAGAAAGAGAAGACTCGAGTTAGGGCAAAATTTTTTATTTGGTAATTTGAGAATAGACGCCGCGAGATAATAAAATGGAGAAACAATCATGCACAAGAGTTGGACGCAAATGCTTGGCGGGGGACCAAGAATCCTAGTTTGATTCTGGTCCGTGCGCGGGTTTATATCACCTTCTATCTTGATACTGATTGGTCACTCAGCCATCCAGGGGTGAGACATTAGTTGAGAAACAAGTGCAAAGCAGGGTCTAGAGAGTGACAGAGAGGCAGAGTAAGACAAGCACGCCGCGCGGGTTGTTGGGAGAAAAAGATACGCTTAACTAGGGATCTCAGCTTAATCCAATCGAAAATCGAATTGGAAAAAAAACAACACTTTAGGACCAATTGTGAAGTTACTTTCGGAGAAAAGTGCAGTTTTTTCCGGGGTTGGATTAAGCTAAGAGCCCTATATTAAAGAAGAAATTCAATGATAGCTTGCATATGAGAAATCTTCCCGACGTTAGTCATATATATACAACTTGTACAAGTCATGTCAAAATTCTAGCATATGTTTTTTAATAAAACTCATCGGACTTTGCCAAGTGTCAAAGCGAAAATTGTTACTTGGCAAAATGCTGAATGCAAAAGGCAAAACATACTACTTCTTGGTACTATTCTGATAAGGTAAAATTAATTTTATAGCAAAGTTAAGATAGTAAGAAAACTAGTACCACTAAACAGAAAAATTAAAATGTTAAATTTTATTTTTAAAAAATGGACATGATATTTCACAAAGTGCTAATTCATTGCACTTTGAAGGAAACAAATACACTCATTGGTATATATATTACACTATATAAAGATGTAATTAAAAAAATAAAGCAAAACATGAAGCTTATAAGTAGGTATATATAGAGTAATCTCATTCCTCAAGCTTGAGTTCATCGCGAAACATGTAAGTGATCCAGTAGACACAGTTGAAAATGGCAAACATGACGGGAAAGAAGATGCGAGAAACAACATCAATGCGCTTCGAACGAGTAGGAAACTTCGAGAGCCAACGATTGAACCAGTTTTTGCGACGCTTAGAAATGTGAATCGAACCAGTATGCTAAAAGAATGTGAGCGTTAATAGCTATTTGCAATAGTCAAAATTGTGGTAAAACAAACCATTCCGTAGATCAAGGAAGCGTTGCTGCCTTCCTCGAGCAATGCTTGTTCAACTTGACGTTTTTGCTGCTGCTTGGCTGCCACAAGGTGAACATCACTTCGTGAGGCGTAGTTGACCAAAGCGTACTCGAGAAGTGCTCCAAAGACAAAGGTGAGACACACTCCTGTCCACACGTCGATTGCCTTGGTGTAGCTCACTGGTGGCTGCGATGCATTGATGCCCGAGATCTGGGTAGCCATCGAGAGAAGTGTGGTCACGCCCAGAGTGACTCGAGCTACTGTGGCATTGGGATCCAGCCAGAAAGATACCCACGAAACAAAAATCAACATAGCGCATGGAATATAGATCTGAATCAAGTAGTAGCTGAATTCACGCTTGAAGAGTAGATTAACCTCCAGGCAACTATACTCGCCTAAAATAAAATAATTGATAATTTGGACTAAAAATAAATAACTGTCAATTGATTTCCAATACACTTACCAGTGTTTGTCTTGCTGGTACAATACTTTGTCAAGTAGTTTTGCAGTGTGAATCTGGGTAAATTTATACTCTTATCCACCTGAACTGGATCATTGGCTTTCCAAATGAAAACTAAATCATCAGTACTGTAAGCATCTAATCAAATAAAAGATGGTTACAAGTTATAACTTAATAGGTTATAGTTGAATCGCTTACAACTAGCCATTTGAACACTGCAAGTTTGTCTATCCAAAGGATAGTACTTGAGATCCATTGGGCAAGCCAGAGTCAGAGAAAGCCGTATCGAGTAAAGAATATCTCCGTTTGGATAAATACGCAACAAGATATTAGGAAGAACTATATCGTGAGTATGTCCTTTCTTTTCATTCTTGAAAAACAAGTCTGGTTTCCAAATTTTGTTTGGATCGGTCAATACGAGATATTGAATGAGACCATTTTTGTTATTATATGTCAACCGGTTATCATTCCATTGTTCACGAAAAGTGATTTGACAAGCGTATTCCTAAAAGCATTTTCTTAATTAAATTGCTGTTTCATATATGCTTAAGCTTTGTAATACCAAGTGGGCATAACTGTACTCTCAGGAAATGTTTTGTGAATACAGATTAGTTAAAACTCACCATAGTGATATCGTCAATACTCGATATGCTGCGAATAAGCATGTTGATAGTCACATTAGCCGGCCCATCTAACATATTTCACAATTAAATCGCAACTGGTTCGTGAAAAGCTTCATGCAACAGTGTGTAACTTACCTAGACCTGATAGATAATCTATTCCAGAGGGTCTAATCCTGTAGTCATAACCCTCACTTATAATTTGGTCGAGAATTTTTTTTTCTTCTTGGCGTAAGTTGGCGGTAGCGCATACTCTATATATTTTATTATTATTCAAATTCAATTAGAAACTTAAGACAAAATATAAAGAAAAGAACGTACCGGTGGTTTTTCTCAATAACCATGAGGAAGACAAGACAAGTTAGCAAAAGTAACCAACTTTGATGGAAGCGTGAAAAAAACATCGTGGTAACTCCTAAGTTGTTCAAATGTGTCTCCCAAAGTATTGATTCACCCCACGCAACTACCTAAGTCGAGTGAGATTTCATGTTGGACTGCGTTGCTTGTGGAACCTGCGCCAGAGTTGGAGCGAAAGCAGGCACTTGACTCACCCAGGCGCAAACTCTCTTCACATCAGACCATTTATGCACCAGATGTCAGCACATCATATTAATTTCGATTACTTCTATCTACAATTAGCCTAGTTTCTTTATGGCTGATGATCAAGGACCACATTTTAAGAATATAAAATAGTTGTGAATATATATCCAAAATCAGTAATACCAATAATTCAAGAGCTGCTAGAGTAGTGTACTCGACTCACAGTATTGTGAGTCGAGTTAATTATATGCCATGGAGTTCAACAACATGCATGCATAGTTTTCATGACACTGGACATCTTTTTTCTGTTTTAATATTTTGTTTTAAAAAATGCTATTTTGGACAATCTTTAAATTTTTAAATGAAATAGATAATACATAGATTGGCAATATAGATCAAGAATACCTCAGTACTTGGACACTTGTACAGCAGTAGTACAAAAATGAGATGCAAGGATGTAAAGAAAGTGATAGAGTTGAATATCAAATTTGCACTATTTCAGATCATCACGAAACATGTAAGTGATCCAGTAAACACAGTTAAATAGGGCAAACATAAATGGAAAAAAGATACGCGACACGACATCAATTCGTTTTGAGCGCGTAGGAAATTTAGAAAGCCATCGTTTGAACCAGTTCTTACGCTTTGGTGGAGCCATATGCACTTCACAACCTCTCTAAAACAACAAAATACACCTTGTAGGTTAAAATATATGTCATGTCAATATAAACATCTCACCGGTTCATAACCCGTGTTTTGGTTGCCCCCCTCGAGCATAGCTTGTTCCATTTTCCACTTGGATAACCGTTTTTGATGCTGTTTAGCCGCAGCTTGGTGGACGTCACTTCGCGAAGCGTAGTTGACTAGAGCAAACTCGAGCAATGCACTGAAGACAAAGGTGAGACACACCCCTGTCCACACGTCGATTGCCTTGGTGTAGCTCACTGGCGGTTGCGTCGCGTTGATGCTCGAGATCTGGGTGGCCATCGAGAGTAGTGTGGTCACGCCCAGAGATACTCGAGCTACTGTGGCATTGGGGTCGAGCCAGAAGGACACCCATGAGACGAAAATCAACATGGCACATGGAATATAGATCTGAATCAAGTAGTAGCTGAATTCGCGTTTAAAAAGCATATTTACTTCCAAGCAACTGTACTCGCCTAAAAAACAAAGGAAATTGACAACCAAAACAACACAAATAACCTCGTTGAACACTCACCGGTATTTGTCTTACTAGTGCAATACTTGGTAAAATAGTTTTGCAAAGTAAATCGAGGCAGATTTATATTTTTGTCTACTTGAACAGGATCTTTATCTTTCCAGGTAAAAACCAAATCATCTGTGCTATAAGCATCTATTTTTGAAAATTGAAACTTGTAATAAATAACAAAATGTAAATTGTAGAATACTCACAGCTAGCCATTTGGACAATGCAGGTTTGCTTATCTAACGGGTAGTACTTAAGGTCCATAGGACATGCCAATGTGAGTGAAAGACGAATTGAATAGAGTATATTTCCATTTGGATAAATTCGCAACAAAATATTTGGCAATACAATTTCATGAGTGTGTCCTTTCTTTTCGTTTTTGAAGAATAAATCAGGTTTCCATATTTTTTTCGGATCTGTCAGCACCAAATATTGAATAAGTCCGTTTTTGTCGTTAAACTGAAGACGATTGTCATTCCATTGCTCGCGAAAAGTCACTTGACAAGCATATTCCTAGTGACAAAAATATATAATTTAAGTAACTATAAAAGTTTAATAGCAAAATACACATTTTCAATTATTGACATTTAAATCAAGCAAGATATAATATTACATATTTGATGCTATATTTTATTTATATATATATTTTTTAAACACCGCTAACTTCTGAAGGGGAGGGGAAAATTAAATTAACCAAAAAACAATAAAAATTTTAATATAAAACAAACAGATTAGTCACTCTACTGGTTTATAGACTACTATTAATAGTAATAGTGAGAAAAGTGTGATCGCTACTAGTTGACTTGCACTCACTGGATTGGAGAACACCTCACCCATCTATCTGTGGCATATCACAGCAGTGAGGTCCATTGGCCATTTGTGGTGTTTTGCCATCTCTCGATCTCTTCGCCCAGATAACTAGTGGAATCTAACTTTAGTTGTCGGGTGGTTCAATTAGCACGCGGCGATGCATCTTTGTGAGTGCGCGCATGCGAACTTTCTATTTCGCCCAACTATCCTACTTAATATATTATACAGTGTATACATATTATACATTAACAGCTAGCAGTACACAGTTTACATGTACTAGCAGCTAGCAAAGCAACAATATTTCATCACTAATATCTATGTACACCATCTTTAGAAAAAAAATTGTGCAGTATTGTGACCCTTGCTAGACCTGCAGAGAATTTGTGGACTTAGGTAGCCAATTTTGTTCCAAGCGAGAGTTTTTTTAAAGTTTGTCACCATTTTACGTTTGCTCTCTTGTCAATCTAAGGCTTTATGAAGAAGAAGAATAGCTAAAGATGATAAGTAAGCATATAAAAAATCTGAGAAATCACGCTTGCTAGAAAGCGAGTTTAGTCGAATCATGTTGTACAAATTAATAGAGAATCGTCATCACTACTCATTGTCATTGCTAGAATACATAGACCTTGTTGTAATATCGCGAAATTAAGAGTGACCTCAGCGCATAATTCATTCTTTCTTTGCATATCACTCTCATTGACTCGTCTCACCAAAGAGAGATCGGGTTAAGTTGAAGACGCAATATATAGTAGCCGTTTTGCGATCGGCAATGTCTGTAGGCCACGGCTTCAACTCACTGTTGACACCATGATGCTTGTAGTGTCTCTCACCACATTGGTTTCACTGCTGTCACGGCACTCACTGCACAAACTTCCTACGGTGATAAACTCAATCAAAGGCAAGTAAACGACAACTTTTCATTTGAATGATTAGTGATGCCTAGCGATTATTCTCCCATCAATTCAACAATTGCCGTCGCACATCTAGTCATGACAAGACATGTTGAATGCAAATATGAGTTGCAAATCTCATAAACATGCATTGCTATACACTATTAGGTTCAAGTCAAATGTATGAACTGAGATGTTTAATTTCTCGTTTTGAATGCATATTCCATATAAAGTTCATATATTACTAGAATCCAAAGATAAACTAAAGTTTGTCTGAATTTAATACCAAAACTATAACGCCAATATCCGTTAAAACTTTTGTTTATATAACTAGATTAGCAGCACTTTTCTGCCTTCATATATCCCCAAAATTAAAGAATTGTGTGAAATTACAAATTTGCAAATATATAATTTGTATGAGTGGTCAGCATCTAGTATTGGGAAACAGCATTGGCCTTCACGTGGCTGTGTTTGGTAGATGTAAAGCCACCGGAGAAACCACCGACAAGTGGATGAAGTGCCACCGACAAGACAAATCGACGCATTCATGACACCTTGGGCCGATCATGACTGGCATCTCGTTGGTGAGAGTGAGTGGTTAATTGTATTTGACTGAGTGCCGAGTGGCCTCTTTACCACTGGCAACACTTCTTCCGCTTGTTACTGTGTGATTGATGATCATATTGCATCGAAATACTAGATGCCATCCATCTAGCCTGCTATTAGATATCGCCAAACTGCAGCGAACAGACTCAAAAAGTCACTCAATTCGTTATTTCTGCCATTTCTGTATTTAACACCCAAACTTTTCATTTTACTCTTGTAGTATGACTATAACGATTAGTGGTCACATTTTTGCATAGATAAATAATAAAATAAACTTCTTTAAATTTTAACAATTTTAATTAAACATTATGTTGTAATTGCTAGATAACAAAAATATAAACTGATCAAATAAAATTCTTGCGATAATTTATTGGATATCGTGATAGTTACGAGTCCTAAGCGTAGTAGATGAATAAATGATGCTTATATACAAGGCAGGCAGGTTGCCTGATGACATGTGGCACTGAGTCATAGCTGACTTGGTGCCACTCATATAAAATAGACAGGGAGGTTACTCACTGTCACACTCAATAATAAACTGAAATGATTTTAGAGTTAGAGCTTAAGTAGAATAATTAGTCAATTTATAATTTTATAAACCGGTTAAGACAATATATCTTACGCCACTGTATTATAGTTTTGCACAAAATGCAAAATGTACTGCCCTAAAAATTAAATGTCGTTTAAAAATTTTTTTGTGAATAGTGTATCTATATAATTTTAAAAATCTTTCGACAAAAATAACTTAAAAATGAGTAAAGATTTGAGTTCCATTGCTATTGATCAGTTTGACTTCATTCATAGAATCGAATTATGATGTCAGTTAGCTTATGAGGTAATCAACTCGGCCTACTGAACTGTCATAAATCATGACAAGTGGAGAAGGCGCGCGCCATCCCTCTCTCTCTCTCTCTCTCTCTCATTCTCTCTCTCCCCTCTTCTGCCTTAATTTTGAGCACAGTCACAAGCTCTTAAGCTTAGATAAAAGTGGTCTTAATATTCCATTATACATGCGTTATCACACTCAGTGTCAAGATATTAATTTCATTGGACTATAGTAGACTCTGGGTAAGACAAATTGAGAGGGTCATGAGTAGGGTTGGTCTGTGATTGATCGCTGGTGGTCAGTGTTCAATGGCTGCCGAGAGCACAAGCAGTGACTCCAAGTTCTCTCAGCCGCCCTTTAGCAGACACGCCAGAAGAGAGCGCCAATCTGGAAAAACTATGCAGCACCTTGCGCCCAGTCAGTCCTCGCAGTGCTTGGCTTGGCGTCACTCGAGTCATCTGTCTGTCTGTCTTCTCCCAAGCCTTGCTTCGCTATCACTATCACGTTGATCGTGTTGACAGCAGCACTGTCACCTGCGTGTTGGATTGATTAACAGCACAGTCGGGTGCAGTGTTAAAGTGGTTGGTCTCTTAACACTATGGTGCACATAATCTACATCTACCACTGTGAAACCGTCTAGTGGCGCCCAGTTGATAGGTTCACTACGGGTGCAGTAACATCAACCCCTCAACAACTTGTGATAGAGTTCGCGGCAGAAGTGTGATGCCCAGCCTACCTTTTGGACGATATTTGTCGGCATCAAAGCTAATCTATTCTAGTAGTGCATGTCATCAGCATCACAACTCTACCGGCACAAGTATTTTTGTATTTGGTTGCATTGTCGTCCTTGGTCTAAGATTAGTGCTCAACGCTAATACAATTGAAATAGAAATCAAACAATTACTCTATGTGTCATATAGCTTAGTTATAGCTATAGCTATGTTTCATTGAGTATTAAGTGTTTCTTAAGAAAGTCGATTTGAAAATACACAACAATTCATCTACGAAGTATTGTGTAAGTATTTTCTATATTTTCGCGCAACTATTCTCATTTTAATCATTACTAGAAATAACTGTAAAACGACTATAGTCTAGCTATATAATATAGGTAACCTGTAATTATATTCTATCCAATTTTTAATACAAAACGCTAAATAAAACCAAAAAATCATACCATTTTGAATGTCATTCAATAAGCTTACAATGACTAGTAGAAAATAAAATCTCTTTATTTTTTTGAATTTTTTAAATCTTAACTTATGTAAACACTACAAAGAAAACCAAGTCTAATAAATTTATTAGAAAAGTGCAATATTGATAGTACTTTTTAGCAAAAATATTTTCTTGAACATCTTCATGTAAATACATTGAGTTGGCTTTTCCTGCAATGCCTTAAGAAAGTTTTTTTGGTCAATTCTTTTAAACTCTAATATAACTATATAATTTATAACCACACAAACTTTGTTTATTTTAATTTATTATTCGTACTATGTGTGGTCATAACTAAACCTCTTATAAAGTCAACTTAAAAATACAGAAAATAGCATTTGAGCATTTGAATTTCAGCATATTTATTTGGTATACCAGATGTTAACTGCGTATATATAAAACTTTATTTATAAACAGAGTTAGACTTTTAAAATCCAACAAAAAAACAACAGAGATTTAAGTTAAAGTATATCTAGAAAGAGTACTTGACAAGAGTAAGTCGAGTAATAGAGTCACTGACCTGCAGTTGTCACTGAACATTTATGCAACTTTCTCTTTTCTCTCTGTTCTTTATCAGGCACTTCAAAGGAGAACATGCAAACAAGGGCATCGTCTTAAGATTGGTCTTCAATAGTCTTGATATCAGTTGATTGGAAACAATCGCAGATTTCTCATAGACTTATCTCGAGAAGTCAATCAGTAGAGTGTGCACGTTCTCTCTCAACCAACCTGTTTGCATAACACTTGTTATGGACCAGATGAGCCCTAATTAACTGGCTTTAATGGCAATGCTTGCTAGAGCACACGCCTATCTAAGTCTATTTCGAGTCAGTGGCGATAGCGATTTGAGTGTGCACCGATGCGTCACCGCCACCCATATTACATGTTACTTTGTTTACTCATCTTTCAATTTTTATTTTCCACTCAGGCTAGTCACCGGAGCAATACAATGTTCATAATCCTTATCATTTTGTAGACATTTAACAAACAAATATTCTTGATCAATGATTACTGTGGAAATATTCAAATGGACTGCCTGATATTTTCCCAAAACGACTTTAGCTAAAAATAATCGTTTGTGCTAAGTTAAATTTGAGCTAATATCATCAGTTATTTGGGTAGCATACTACATATATGAGCAACCAGACAAGTTTATTTGCAGGGTACAGACCGCGCACACAGCCACACGGGCCATGCGATCAGACCGTATTTACAGTGTACTATGCCAGATTTACCAATGGAGGCTCAGATCATTTCTTATGAGAAAGTGAAAAAAAGTGAGCACAATAAAATGCCGTCTCGTTCAGCAATCAAGCATTCAATTATGCATGGATGCGTCAAGATGTGCGAGCGTAAGCGTGATCACTTGATTTGGATCGCACAATACAGGATCGGCGCAATCAATGTCAAAGGATTCATTGGTAAATGAGAGAGCAAACAATACAGCAATTAGTGAAATCCAACCAGTGCTTGTGCGTTGTACTCGGTCAGTCAACCAGCTGCCAGCAGCAAACACGACTCAACTTGACTTCTATTGGTATTTCAAGTGTTTAGCTGTTCGTCAATTGTTTACAGATGCCAATCGGATTGTCTTGCGCATATTCTAACACATTCATAACGTTATAAACCACATTCCAATTGGTCAAAGGCTCCATAAAAAAAAAGTTACGTACACACGATCATTTATAGAACCCTTAAACCCTAATTAAGATGATAAACAATACAGCACACTTGGAATTCGTGAACTTTTTCAAACGTTCTAACTATTTCTTTTTTATATTATTACAGCTTGGATTAGTCATTTGTGACTAGTGCGAAATACTATCATTGCCTGAGTTGTCACCGGCTGCTCATCCAGCTGCCGCCAACACTCGTTTACAGTTGAGTATACTAAAGAAACTCATTGTGTTGGTTCTTGTCATGAACGTCTAAAATCAGTGCCAGCAACAAGCGCACTATCGTCATTGTACGCTTTGCCCTACAATTGATTGAACACAAACAGAAACGGAAACAAAACGTAAACACGCATCGAAAGCAAGAATTTAGCTTGCAATCCTCTCCCAGTGCACCATTTGCCATGAACGTTCTCGTTGAAGTAAAGCCATCACTCGTCATTTCGAACTTTAACGCAGTAAGTGCAAGTCAAACAGTCTAAAACAATCTGCCAGATCATAAGCAAGAGCAAAATATGATCAACCACTGGTTGACGTCAGTCTTATAATGGGAGTATCTGTGTCCAAGTTCAAAGTTACTAACAATCTCAATCAGAAAAAGGGAAGTTTGAAGTGTAAATCCCCAAATTTGTGCAAATTGCGCACTCTTCAAGTGACCCACAGCATTGACGAGATTAGCAACACAACTGAATCTACAACTGAGCATAAATCGAGTCACCAAAGCAACTATAGCCAGTTAAAATATATCGACGAAACAAGCGAAGGAAGTTGTGAAAAAGTTGAAGTAGAAAACGACAATGACAGTGGGAATGCCAGCATCAGCAGCAAAAACAGTCATCACGAAGATAGCAGCAACGAAGAAGAGTGTTTAGATGATTCCGGTCATCAGATTCGTTTGCGCAACCGATGGTCCACGCTGCACTACCAATCGAGTCTTACTAATCGTCTTTCAAGCACACTTTTCAACCGTTATTCAGCGCTAACACTGTCACAATTCAAGCACTTCAACATTTCTAAGTTGACCTCTAAGTTAAAAAAGGGAGACTTGATCGAGATTCGGTGTCGGTGCAGCTGTGCACGAGCGAATCAGCTTCGTGCTTCTATCAGTCATCGTTTTCGACGCACTCTGCATCGTCAGAGTTTTCACCAAGGGACTGTTCCCCAATTGCAGATCTCACCTAAGCGTCCTGCCACACTTGGATTTGCTTCAGTGTTGAGTCGTTCCTGCATCAGTGGCTCAATGAGTGATTTAAGCTCAAATGTTTCATCAAACCAATCGCAAGTGACTCGAAGTGGAGATGTTCAATGCAGCGAACAATTGCACTACGTCTACGTGGCAGAAGTTAATAAAGATAGTGCTTCTGAGTTGCTCCAAAACGTATGGTGCTTTCATGTACGACCCTATGTCCGCTTGGGACTACGCGATGACGATCGTCACTTGGGTGTAATTAAACATGAATCACTCGAGTCTATCGTAGCTCAGTTTCTCGCTGAAATGGAAGAGCGTCATTTGCAGTACTGTCGGACACTCAAACAACCAAAACTCAGCGTCTACTATCGGATTCGCAACCAAGAAAAATTAAGTCAACAAATTTTAAGTAAAACACTAAACGCCATACCAGAGTCAGATCGAATGCAAGAAGTTCTCCTGGATGCAACTGAGAGCTACGTGCGTTATCACAAAACAATGCTCAATAGCGAACACTACGTCACCCTTTGGAAGTATGGCATTGGCTGGAGCACGTGGGCTAACACACGCATCGAAATTCTCGGTACCTTGCATCACCTAGTAGAGCGTTTTGCCCGACTCGACCCCGAACATTCATCTCGTGCCCACGTGCAAGGTGGTGAATGCTCACTCTATCAGACTAACTTAATAGTTCAGTGCTTTGGGCTGCACAGCACTAAACTAGAACAGTCGATTCAGCAGTGGCTTCAGGCTCAAGTAATTATTGCAAAAACTGCTTCCAAGACTACTTTACCCCATAGTGAAATAAACTTTTCCAATGAAAACTTGTTCCTTCTACCTGAGACACAAGAACAAGGTTATAGATTACATTCGATGAATACACCAGAGAAGATGTCTCACCACGACGATTGTTACACAAAGCTTGTGCCATCTGTTGATACAATTGCAATGTCATCTTTAATTAAACAGTCTTATATTATTGTATAATATAATATATATAATCTATTAAATTGAGTTTTTTCAAAAGTATAATTTTTTCGGTCAAAATATTTTTCAAATGAAAAATTATACAAATATACTTTTTATTACATTGTTGACCGATAGCTTTGCTGCAGCAAAGTTCATCTACCTTGAGAAAGAGAGAGAGAGAGCATAGATAAAAATGCTTGCACCTCGTTCACTTTTTAAGGTCATTGCTAATTGAGAGTTGTAATATATGCTTCACAGTCGTGAAGAGCCATAAAGTTAATCCGTGCAAATGTGGTCCATTGCCCTTAGGAGAGGGCACAAACCAAATGTGAATAAAACGTGCTTTGAAGACACATACCTACAAAATGTTTAATTTTTAATTTACCTTTATGGCTGGCATTATTATTGTAATACAACCTATTAGAACCTTGATTAATAAATTTGAAATTCTCTTTAGTAATTCAAGAATATTTAAACTTATGTTAAGACACCTTAGTTGAATATGAGCTAAATGAGCGACATTACGATTTATTCTAAACTAAAAACAGATTGCTTACAATTAATTTTAACTTAAATGCATTACCATCATCGCATTTTTCTAATATTTTAATTATAAATAATTCGACCAATAATATAAAATGACTCAAATGTATTACAAATTTTCCTTGCGTGATTTCCTCACACCAAAAGTTTTTGACTTTCAATTACCTTAACCCTTTCGATCCAAAAAATTATCAGTAAAAGATAAGCCTTACATCGCTATTGAATGAGCGGGAAACATACGTCCAGATAGCGCCTTTGGGAGCGAAAGGGTTAAGTCTTATCAGAGTCAAGTTAAAAATTTCTAAAAAGATGACCAACTCAAAAAAATAAACACCAAAAGTTCGTGTTGAAACCACTGTCTACAATAGCTAAATACTTGGAGATAGCCCTCTCAAGTGTATGGTCTGTATATCTTATCCTAGGACATAGTACACGATGCAACTCGATAGTATTGTTAAAATAGGGATCTCAGCTTAATCCAATCGAAAATCGAATTGTAAGAAAAACAACACTTTAGGACCAATTATGAAGTTACTTTCGAAAATAAGGGCAGTTTTTTCATGAGTTGGATTAAGCTGAGAACCTTAGTTAAAACTAAACTTAAAATTTAAATTCATGTATATTGCCATTCGTAAAAACCACAAAAACATTACGGTAAACAACCAAAAAAAACAAAAAGAACACTTGTGTAATCGAGGATTACCAGTGTAACTTGTGCTTCTCTCCAACAGTTCCAGAAAGAAACAGCCATGTAATTCTTCTAGAATCACCCTATTCTAAGTTTAATTGTATATTGTAAGTATTTCTTTGCCCTTTTATTGACTATCATTGTCGATTCAAATTTAGAAAAAATTCATAATTCTGGGAAGGAACAATAATTGATTTTCTAAGTTTTGAATAAGTTTCAAAGCAGTGTGAAAAGCACCAGCCGCCACTTATTTCACAATGTAAGAAAACAATTATCCTTTAGCTTAAAAAATCAAGCTTGCAAAGAATTTAGAAAAATCCAAAAGTGGCTCCCTCTGCTGGAAAAGATTACAATAAATAAACACTAATTCAGAACAACAATGATAGTGAAATCATGACAAATGGTGACAATGACATATGGCAAAACTTTTAATGTTCTCTCCTTTAGTTCAGGAAATCCGGCATCGGTACTCATTTTTAATTTAGTTAAATCTGATAACCAAAACTCTCAGCACTAATTGACAAGTATCCAGTTAAAACAGATAAATCATTTCTTTGACTATACTTAAGGTGATTCAAAAAAATAAAAATATAAATAGACAGCTGTCAGCTTTAAAGCTTGAGATACCACTCGGTCCTCAAGCTTTAAAGCTAAAAAACGGGACGCTTCTCCAGCTTTAAAGCTTGAGGAAATTTACTGTGAGTAATTAAAAAATTTTGTTATCATAAAACTTAAAAAATGGATCAATATTATTAAAATATAATTTCTAAAATATTAAACTAAAAATGATTCTGCTTAAAAATATATTTTAAAAAATAGCATCCCATATTCAAATAAAATAAGTTATTATAAATAACTCAAACCGGTAAAAGCACATACCATTACGACATCATCGATACTTGAAATACTTCGAACAAGTATGTTTATAGTGACGTTTGTTGGTCCATCTAAATTACAAACATGCTGGATTTCTTATAATTGAAATTAAGTTATGAATGGCTTACCTTTGTCTCGAGTTTGATTAAGACCGGATGGTCTAATTCGAAAATCGTAGCCTTCACCGATAATCTCATCGAGAATCTTCTTCTCGATCTGGCGCAAGTTAGCCGTACTATCCACACTAAAGAAACGAGATGTTTGATTAGAGATGAATGCATCAGAAGCATCAACCACTTACATGTCAAGCCAGTTAGTTAACAACAATAGCAAATAGAAAAAGATGGCACTAGTGGCTGGCCACAGTGGAGACCAGTAAAACCCACCTCGACCTCGTGTCATGATGACACAAGAATCGCTGCACTAGTGGACGCACTGTGGGTGTAAGTTCAGTGATGACAAAGTACAGTAGTAACAATCGGTTGGATCACATTTGGAGAAGTGTCCGGAGCGGTCTAGGGCTCACCACCACTGTCTGGTGAAACTTCGAATCGGACTGGCACTATAAGTTAGTGGGAACAAAGGCAACCATGGCTTGGTTGACGAGTGAGCAATGCCATCCGACTGGTCTCACTCTATGCGGCACCTAGCTTGAGCTGAGTAGTGCCGAGTTGCTGCCCAAATTCCCACTCGCGTTCCTTGGCTCGGCTCCAGAAGCCGTATAGAGTAGATTCGCTACATCACTCGATCCACTTTTCTCACCCCCTATATATCCCGTCTGCCGATCTCAACTCGTTTGATTTTGACTGAGGAGTATAATTTTTACAAAGATATTGATCACCCACAAGCTTTCGGAATACTAGAAAAAAATAATTAGTTCGTATTAACTTATCAAAGACAAATCTTGAGTATACCGATTTGTGAAGTAAGACAAGACTCTCATTGAGTTGAAGGGCGCTAGATGTCAGCAGTATTTTTAACATCATTGATTTCTAAATTAAAACATCTCGATGAACCAAAGATGAATTAAGCAATCAATCACTATGGCGCAGTACTAACCCAATCTGCACCGTTTGAACTAATGAGTATAAACTTTTGATAACTGATCAAATAATAACAATTATGTAGTAAATTAGTTCTAGTTTAGAATAGTTACAATAACAGTAAAAAATTAAAATTGAAGCGACGATTGACGAGTTTGACGCGGGCAAGTTCATGGCTGACAAAAAGCTAAGATGAAAAAATAAATTGATCTCAATTTGCACTTGATTGCATGCTATTCTCCAATCGATTACATTGATTATTAATTTTGATAGACTAGTCAAATCGAAATGAAAAGCGTATCAACTGGAGTACGGTTGGCATGTTGCAGAGATAGCCTACTAGCCGATTGCGTTCGGTGGCCTGGTCTTCTGGACAAAATGAGTGCCGATATTGAGGTGCCAGTAAAAAAGAGTCCTGAATGAGACGAGTGGGCTGGTAGAGTGAGCAGAGGTAAATTCAGTAAGGCGAGGCTGGTCTACCACTGCACTCACCTAAACGACCAACACATTCGACCAGCGGTGAGGCGTACCAATTGGTTGCAAGGCGCACACTACTCTCACTACACCGGTAGAAGAAATACAAAACACCACAATCTAATAGAATACAACCAATTAACATACCAAGCCCGAGATCAGAACTGCAAGAAACCTCAACTCCCCAGGATTGTCTTACTCACCCGAGTTCCACTGCAGTATCGCTGATTGTATCAAGTTGGAGTGAAGTTGTGTGCTACACTACGATATG
The DNA here is from genome assembly GCA_011762765.2 of Rhinocypha anisoptera. Taxonomy (NCBI): domain Eukaryota; kingdom Metazoa; phylum Arthropoda; class Insecta; order Odonata; family Chlorocyphidae; genus Rhinocypha; species Rhinocypha anisoptera. The sequence continues at coordinate 18,030 of WURS02180314.1, forward strand.
TGCAAGCCATTGCGATCTATCATCTAAGTGAGCTACACTCTTCGCTTTGTAACTGGTAGCGTTTATAGTGGTGTACCAGTCATGAGAATGTTGTGGTAGTCCACCAACCGGCTTATTATTCCAACATGGGTCGCCATTTGTCACAACTGTCTAGCGTTGCCTACAAGATAGCCGTCTCGTAAAAAAGTGTCATGAGATTCCAATGCCAATGCAACGTCAGGTCTCAAAATAAGTCATGCGAAACTTGCCTCAGAGTGCAGTGGGTAGCTTCAAAGCTTCTTGTCAGGATCAATCTAGCGACGAGTCGCCTTACGACACAGTGTGTCCCCGAGAGTGGCCCATGTGCAGCAATACCTCGCCCTCAGCTTATGCTCAGCTTCACCATCACCGATCCAGAGGATTTACACATTCGGACCGAGCTATACCCCCTCACTATCAACCAGGTGCAATCACTATTCTTTGTACTTACTTGGCTGAGCATCGGGTTAGATTTCTCCTTACTTTAATTTCTCTTGTCTTCCTCTCCCTCTTTCTCTTGATCATTTACCGACAGTTTGGATTGATCGTATTTGCTTCAGTCATTAGTCTCATCACCGTGCCTCTAGTCTTTGTGTTGATCTACGCCAAAAAACTTAAACTCAAGGAGCAAGGGAAAGCGCGCAATGCTGAGTTAAGTCGAACTCTCAGTCAACGTAATCGATCACCACTGCAGACCCAAATTGTGTTCAGTACTCAGCGGGACATGGATGAAACCAGTGACAGGCAGTCAAATCAAACTATCAGTGTAAGCGATAAGAAATCATCGCAACGCATCACTATCAAGCTTCCACCAACGGTCAACGAGTAAAGTTTGAAATCACCGTCAGCTATGAACAAATTTTAATTAAATGCTTGTGAATTTCGTAGAAACTGACCAATCGTGAAAGATGTGAATAAATGCAAACTGTAGAGTGTAAACATATATCCCGTTTTGTAAATTAATGTTCTGTGCTTGAAAATAAATGACTGAGATTTCTATCAATTTCTCTAAATGTGTCCAAAATGTTGAGTGTATTTTCACATTTAAAATATGTTCAATAGTAAAAAATTAAACCTTGATAAAAGTAAACAATGTACGCTGAGTTCACTATACGAGGATAAACCACTGCAGCAGTGCAGAAACAATCCTGTTCGTACTCTCCAGACGGCCCTCCACCACATGTGCACTCGAGTGAGCTCATCGTTGCTCTTACCGTCTCTCTCTCTCTCTCTCTCTCTCTGCCCAAGTGCATTAACCAGCTGCTCCTGTTGATTTCTTGTGCTCCTGGTGACCTCGTTTGTACATCTCAGCTCTTTCAAAAGCGAAGTAATACAACTTTCCTTTAGTCAACTTTTTTTATCTACACTGGTATATTATTTAGCAGTTCTCTAGAAGGTCTATCCCAGTGAAGTTTACCTTGGACTTGCAAGCATCTTTCTTGTTACTCAGTCTGGTGTGAGGGCGGGGCTTGGCATATTATTACTTAAGCAAGAACGCTTTGATTATGCTGGCTCATCTTCCACTTGTCACTGTTATCGTCTTGCTGATAATAAGAATCATGCGTTTTCTTATCCCACTGATGCAACTAGAAACAATCCACAAACTGAGCTTGGAATAAAAGATGAGAATTGGACATATATTATTATTGAAATACTCCGTATACTTTGTATACTCCACGACCAAATAAGAGGGGTGCCACTTGTTTACTGTCAAACTCAGCACTATTAAACCTGCAACGATAGAAAATCAATGCTTCAACCGGGCTACATGCACTGTACACAGCGAAAGGTGATAAATTGTGATCAAAACTGGTTAGTGATTTCTAAACTGGATTTAATATTAGCCCAGACGTGGCTGATTTCAGATTTTAGTCATAATATAGTCTATTTTGACTAAAATCTAACCCTCTTTTAAAACTTGCCAGCTGTTGGGTGCGTGTGCGTTTGTACTAGTTTACATTACCTACTACTCTATCCGCCCATTCTTCAATTAGATCAATTCTTTAGCCTCTATCAGAGCAATTAATGTGCATATACAACTGTGTTGCACTACTATTTCTAACAATTTGTTACATTTTTACAGATAATTTTCAAGTGTTTCAACATTCTAGTTCAAGAACTTCTTAGTTAGTCTGTGAAAAATAGTTTTTTTATGAAAAATATTGTAGGGAAATAATTGTCAAGCCGTTTGGCAAGAATGATGAAAGATAAGAACATGTTGAAGAAACAAGTTAAGGGTGGCGAAATTGGTTTAGCCTCGAAACAAGAGCAACGAGTGGATTTCGATGGAATTACTTCGTCTTCCATTACTTTACCGTTCTATCCGAGATCACGCTCTAAGAGCTCAGTGAGCTATGTGGAGTCAAAAGTGCCATCTGAAGACTCGAACCTTACCTCCTCGCTAATCAATCGGTTCCAGATGCCACAAAACTTTACGCAAGTTTTGCCAAATATCAACATGCCATCTCTGCCGGAGTATTTTTCTCAGCTTCCTTCGATGCGTGAACATATGCCAAACATCTCAATCCCCAATCTGCCGATGCCTTCTTTGCCTAACCTTTCAATGCCTAATATTTCTATGCCAAATCTCAATATTCCTTCAATTAGTGATATTATGAGTATGATTATGGCATGATAATTGATTTTTCAAATTTAAAACTTCTCTACTTGCAGGCTTTCCTGGTCGCAAGCCTTTGAAATCATGGGAACATCTTTCTATGGCAGTTAAAGATTCACGGAAAAGATTTAGTGAAATTTGCCCTCCATTACCATTTAATTATAGGTTTTACCGTAATGTTAATTCCGGGAATCTCCGTCTTTATTTTCTTTTTTCTAAGAATGGGTCAGATGCTACGTTTTATTATTGTGATATTTTATTGAAGAAGGAATTGACTGAGGTAAATGAAGATCGAGAGATATTTGATTTTGAAGAATCAGAAAAAATGAGCCTTTGCAATATTGAAGCTAATAGGGAGGTTGAGAACTTAAATAGTGAGCTTATATTAACCGACACGCGTTATGCCAAAGCCAATAATTTGGAAGAATCAATGAATCACAATATCAGCATTGAAGATGATTACGAAAATGAAGACAACCTGAGGTACTTTATTCACTAGTTTTAGCTTAAGATTATTATTATTATTATTATAAATTGATTTTTTTCTAGTTTGCCGAGTTCTCCCAGAGCAATGAGTTCCATCTCGTTGTCTTCTTCACAATCCTCAACTGACTCTTATAGTCCTTTGCTTCTTCGTAAATCGATGACTTCACCTACCTTATCCACCAAGAGTTTACAGTTACTTGAATGGAAACCATTGATTCAAGCAAAGGGTGAAGAGCTTGCACAGTCTACTAGTTCAGGCAGAAGCGTATCTCGTGAAGAAGATCTGTTTCTTCAACGCAAACGGATGATGCAAAACGGAATCGTTTCATTTGATTTTCATCCAAATGCAGCTAGGTTTGTCTATACTAACAAAAACAGTCTCTACTGGTTCGATGACGGAGAAATGGCTAGTCAGAGGTGCCTCAGTCACCAAGATAGTTGCCCTGAGTCGACTGCAGTGCAACCTCAATGGCAATTAGGCTCGAAACCGCCATACTTGGTGAATCAGATTAGTTCGACACGTTATGTCAAACTCAACGCTACCATGTGTCCATTTAACGCTGATCTCGTAGCCTATGTAGCCGATAATGATCTCTGGGTGTGTGACTTGCTCTCTCGCAAAGAAGTCCGTCTTACCTCAACTCAGTACACCGAGACTAGCATCATTGCTGGCCGTCCTTCGTTTGTGATGCAAGAAGAGTTTTCCCGTTTCATTGGGTTCTGGTGGAGACCTTGGGCAGGTAGTGTACTCTAATAGATATTCATTACTATAATTTAATTAATGCTTTTGATTTGTGGCATTTAGAAACGGACTGTGAGTACACGATCTTATGTGAATTCGTTGATGAAAGTAATGTTGAGCCAACTTCGATTTGGAGCTGGGATAGTCTACGTGAAATACATCGATTTCCTAAAGCAGGTACTTACATATTTTATTTCTCATATAGAATGTTAATTATCAATTTTTCAGGTGGTGCCAATGCAAAATCAACACTTAAATTGGTGCATTTTTCTCGAGACTTTAATGAATCTCACATTGAGAATATTCCCGCATCTCTTGAGTCTCTTTATGAGCATTATGAATATTTGATACGCTGTGGTTGGCATTCATACGACGTGATTTGGGCACAGTTACTTAGTCGTCGTCAAAATCAACTAGCCATTGTACTTATATCAGTATCAAATAGATTCCCTGCGCAAATTATCTATGAAGAGTTACACAAAGATCACTGGTACAATTGCCATGATGTGTTATATTTCTATAAGATGGATTGCAATCCCGATGATTCTGACTGTGATAAGAGGGAGAATTCAACTCTCTCAGTAGGTGACCAAATTCGTTTTCTATGGTCATCCGAACTCTCGGGTTTTCGTCATTTGTATCACATTACCGTCGAACTTGTAGGTGAGCGTGCTCAAGAATCAGACTCTGTAAAAAATCGAAACAATGCAGAAGTGAACACTGAATCCGGTGTGCAACCAGAGGCGTCGCAAAAGTCACTCCGGGCTATTAGCGTATCTGTGCGACAGATAACTAGTGGCAACTGGGAGGTATCAGATTTGGACATCTGGGTGGACGAACAGAAAGAACTGATTTACTTCATGAGCAACAAGCATGGTCCACTTGAATGGAATCTTTACGTTGTTTCAAGTACGCTCTCGTCGCGCATTGTGCCTCGACTTCTTACTCAAGAAGATTTCACTCACACCGACATTATTTTTGACCCTGAGTTGCAGTTTTGTCTTGACTTTCGATCTAACATTTCTACTCCGCCACATGCCAACTTCTACCAAGTACTTCATTCACAGGAATCTTCAGTCTGTCTTGAGCCTTTCTGTACTTTCTTTCCTCTTCTGCATGAAATTCAGGATAATGAAGATCCGCATGAATATCTCGGCAAAGTAGAAATGCTAGGTCCAACTCCTCAGCTGTTTGAACACAAATTGAAGAGTGGTGAATTGATTTTTGGATTTCTTTTTAAGCCACCTTTTATGGATCCAAGTGTGAAGTATCCAGTGCTGGTAGAGGTATACGGTGGCCCCGAGGTACAATTAGTCAGCAAATCTTTTAAAGGTATTGCCAGGTTTTATTGAATACAGTTAACTCTTGTTGTACCAATAGACTTGCGTCAACATAGACGGCATTTGATTGCTTCTGAGGGTTATGTAGTGGTAGGATTTGACTCGCGAGGCTCTAAGCACCGAGGAGTCGACTTTGAGAAACACATCTACAAACGCCTGGGACAAGTTGAAATCGACGACCAGGTGGAAGCACTTCAGTGGCTTGCATTGAACACTGGCTTCATTGACATGAGCCGAGTGGCTATTCACGGCTGGTCTTATGGTGGCTACTTGTCTCTGATGGCACTCGCTCAGCGACCCGACGTGTTCAAGTGTGCCATTGCTGGTGCTCCGGTGACCAACTGGCGTCTCTATGACACCGCCTACACCGAGCGCTACATGGGCTTGCCCGACGAGAACCAACAAGCTTACAAAATGAGCAGTGTGCTCACCCACGCTAAGAACTTTCCCACCGAGTCCGTTTGCCTTCTTTTCTTTGCACTATTCACTCTAATCCACATTTGTTCTAGGTTCCATCGGCTTCTCATCATTCACAGTCTCATGGACGAGAATGTTCATTTCGATCATACTGCTCAACTCATCCAAGCTCTTGTAATGCTTGGCAAGCCATATAGTCTTAATGTAAGCTTTTTTCGCTTTTCAACACAAATTTTTATGCATAATGATGTCACGGATGTTCGATATCGGTAATGAAGACTTATATTTATTTTAAAGATCAAAGTGACAAACGAATTAGAGAACTTCAAGTGAAAAAATCCTTTGCATATTTTACAGCTAAATTACAAGTTGTGACCACTACATTTTGTATAAGTAGTTAAGTTGATTTTAGATTTGAAATTGTAAAGAGAAAAAAATTTAAAATCTTCGTACTTTGAGCATTTTATTGTTTTTATCAAGTTTTTATAAATTTCTAGCGTTATAAAGGTTTATAAGTGTTTAGGGATTTACCAGTAATTAATTTGGTTTTAATTTTATTATATTTAATATTTTTGTTAAAAATGTGTTTAATTTAAATCTAGGGGAGCAACAAATTAAATGATGCTCTGTTTGATTAGATTTTATTTTTTGCTTAACTCTGCATCTTAATTAATATATAAATATTAACTCCAAATCTCTCTTACAGATATTTCCAAGTGAACGGCATAGCTTTCGAAAATCGCAGAGTTCCGAACATTACGAAGTTACATTGCTATATTATTTACAACAAAATCTCTAAATTTTGAAAATATTTTATTTTTCAACTGTTATTTGTTTTCTTTTTTTAATATGCTTTTGTCATTTTATCAAATGTCTTGAAATTTCTATCTTCTTATTTAATAAATTGAATGAAAAATTAATAAATTTTATATACAAACAGAAAGTTTGTTGTATGATAAAGCAAAATAAAAACTGACAAATAACTAAACAAATTAAATATAAAGCTGGTGCTGATAAAAACATACAAACCCATACATTTCGAATGCAACGTTTGTTCGTTATTGTTTGCATTTGACATGTTAGATTTACGACAGTTACATCTGAATAAATCCAAATGTTATTGAATAATAAAAAGTGATATCGAAATAGGTTTACTTCCTCGATATTTTTGTTTGTTTTAAGGCTTTAATGTTTTTGACACGTTAATTGTCTAACTCTCTCACTCTAATAGTTATAACTTCATATATTTTAAAATTATATTTAGTAAAATTTGGATTTAATAATTCCAAGATAACAGAAAATATAAATTTCTAATGAATTGTAACCTTTGGTGAATGATGTTAGCAAGTGTAACAGGACAGCTTCATCAATTATTAAAGACTTAAGTTAAGCATAGCTTGATTTAGAATATATTGAAATTAAGTACTTGTAAAAAAACTATAAGTTTCGCTTTACATTTTATCAATCTTAGATGGTTTTAAGATTTCCGGGTTATAGCTTGACGAGAGAATGGTTATCAAGTTTTAAGTTAGAGCCTTGTTGAGCAATAAGATGCAAAAATTCTAAGTTGCAAAGGCTATCGGTCTAAGGCTGGTGTTTTGGAAAAGCATTTGCTTCAGCATTAAAGTTTACATTAAAACTTGGCGTGTTTAAAAATGTTGAACTCATCGATTTGACATGATCGTCATCGGTATGACCCATAATAAAAGTATATATGGACTAATGTGAGTGAGTGACACCACCCACTGTGAAAGTAACTGTTTGTCACCAGAAGGCGGTTCCAGAGTGAGAAGCGAATTGCAAGTGAGCCAGCGGCACATGCGTCTGTGTCCAATGTTCAAGATAGATTGAGCGCACATGGAGCTGACTGCCAATTGGCAGCTCGTAAGGCCTTGCTGATTGTATGAGTTCATGCACTAGCATACGATCATTGAGTATTTCCAGTGGCAGCAATGCTGCTCACAACACTGTTCCCAGTGAAATCCAATTCGCACCAACTACTGACATTGACATTATCTTAGCCAAGTGTAATTAGTAAATCAATTGTATGTTGTGCGTTGTCTTATGGAGGCAGCTATAATGTATAGAAGCAGGGGTGTTCATTTCAATCTGCTCAATGCATTCTTGGTCAATCGAATTCAATTACAATCAATTGCTTGTCAATACTACAAACAATATTTCTAAATTCACATTTACGCACACTTTGATCTAACTATCTATCTAACTATGCATAAGCATTTTAGTTTAAAGTTCATTGGATGTATTTTTGGCTCTCTGAGTAATAAAAACAAAAGCAAGCTAATTTAATGGAAAGTCGTTTAATCAATAGAAAATTATAATCAAATTAATGTCTACGACAGAAGAAACAATAGAAATGTGAAACATGGGAGCTTTTTGATCAGTCTGATATATTGCCCTCGGTCTAACATATCCAATGTGTAGAACTCGTTTAACGCATCATTGCTCTCACTAGCTGCAGTAGTTTGCGAATTTTATAGTTCCAATTAACTTATATGCTCCTCACACGCAAGACACATCAAACTAAAAGATTTTTAAGTCGATTTAGTTATCAACTTAAAAATTAAACAATTTCAGCACTATGGTGTGATTCGTGTAGAATATTGGATTCATCTGTTAGTCAAAATTTATTTTTCTTTAAAATATACAAAAAAATTATATAATTATATATAAACTAAAGTTAAAACTACGAAAATAAAGTAGTAGTAATTCATGTCTATTCTGCTAGATTACTGTACCTTAACGACAATGAACACTGACTTTTCGTGAGTTGGAAGGCAAATTGTAGTTTCACTTTAATAGTGGAAGTGTGATTTTGTGGGATTCAACATGGTGGCATTTAGTCCGAATTAACTTCAAATTATTCGTTTTTCAATGTTTGGATCACAATTTACTTGACGATTAAGTTCTGCTATAGTATGTGTCACAACTAAGGATAAAACTACTAAGCAATGATATCTTGCATTTAGTTGTTTTTATGTCAAGTTTTTTACTTGCCCTGCTAATACAATCGAATTTGCCCGGCAAATATTGACACAACTAATGAAACACATTGACAACTGAGGGAGCTAGGAGCTGACGAGCAATGCATCTTCTCAGTTTCTTCAATCCAAATCTAAGCTTCAAATAAACTTACACATTTTCTATCTATGCCATATAATTCCTTGAATCATTCAATTATTACAGCAAACATCACGTCTCATCTCATTGTCAACATTTGTTTTGAATACCATCGTTTTCTTGCTACTATAACATTATTAAGGGTGAAAATTAAAATATGATATCTAATAAAATAAAAGATGATTCGAGTCAAGTCGCTTGTTTGAGTGTAGAGCTTAGACCTGTAGAATTACTTTAACTGGTGATTCAAGTCATTAGTGGGGAGTTATTCAAACTTAAGTAAGTGTTGGTGGTAGCACATAAATGCTCACTTGATATCGCTACGTTGACAGCGCACTACCACTACCAGTCAAGGTCGACAACAAGAACTGTTAGAACACAATCTTCATTTAGGTGCCCCAATTCAATGTTGTAGTGCAAATTGTCTTGTCAAACATCCCTGCGCTTCAAATATTAAATTAAGCACAAAGCAAACCTATTTTTGGAATATAAATATTACCGTCAAAACTCGATTTCAGTCAAATCGCAATATGTCGTGTTTTTGTTTAATTTTCATTACCTATTTCCTATTTTGTTTAGAAAAATTAAGATTTGATAAAGACAAAACCAAAAAATGTGTTTATATATAATATATTTGTTAAAATAAAACTATAGTAAACAAATTATAAATACTCTCACAATGCTCGAGGATAACTGAACTAGTTAAAAGTTATATACTTTTTAGATAGAGCATCGTAACTATTTTTTAAGAAATTTATGATTGTAACAATAAAGTGTACATTATTTTACACTTTTTATTATAGCAAAAATAAATACAACTTATTAGAGCATACTTTTTTTATCACAACCAAACAGAATTTAAAATAAATTATCAATGATATGCCATAATATTGACACTTGAATGCCAAAAATAATAAATTATGCATTGCGTCTCAGACCATTTTTCTGAAATTGTAAAAATATTCAGCAATTTTTTACTGTGACGAACTTTTACGATAACTTTAAAAGTGAAAAGTAAGTTAAAAGTAAGTTCAACAAATCGCTGTTTTTAAAATTTATCAAACAAATCAAATTAAATATTAAATATTAAACAAAAAATTTTTAAACATTAATCTGCTTGGTTACACATTTGAAACGTTTTGCTGGTTTTGCAAATGCTAAGTCAAAGCGCGATTTGACTAAACTCGAGTTTTGAAGGTAGCACAAATAAGTGGCAAATGGAAAATCGCAATTTGTTCTAGGGGAGAAGCGCCAAATCTTCATCTAAAGAATTTATCTATGCTTTTTGTCGACAAACACAAGCTGACTTAAAGACTTAATTGCACAGAATGTACACTTATTGCTTATCTTTCAATTGCTCATTTAATTTAGTTAATTCTTTACTTGTTGCTTATTGTTGTTTAATTTCATTATATAAAATGGGGAAAAGCAAAAGAAGGAAAAACTAATCCTGGAAAGATTTTCTTCTAAATACACGAGCCAAGTAATAAAAACACTACCAAAAAGAGTGGTTTTTCGGAAACTTTCTTAGGCTTGGCTTTTCCTGCGAGCCCTATATAAAACAATTGTTTTGTATTTTTTGATAATAATAAAATCTCGATGAATAGTTTAAAAACATTCGTTGACAAAATAGAAATATTTCATACATGACAAATTACTAGTGAACAATTACAATTTACCTAAAATTTACCATTTATTATTATTTACTAATAATCTTTTAGTTGTACTATTACACCTAGACACTAAACCTAAATCTAAACACTCTTGTTGTTAATTCAGACATTCTTTAAAAGTGCGAAAATTAATATGCTAACTTGTAAACGGCGAATAAAACTAACTATTCAATTTGTCACACTTTAAATGAATGTTAGTAAACTTGTTTTTTAAAAACTACTTAAATTTTAATTTTTTAATAAACGATTTATGCTATTGCTGTCATAAAACAAAAAATAAAATAAAAACTGTTTACTTTGCGTACAGTGGCACAACTGTTCAAGTTTTGCTTAACCGATGAACAATATCGAAGATGTCAAAGGAATTTTGACAAATCAAGTTTTTACTACATAACATACGCCTCAATGAGCTTTTTTACCAAACACTGTTCCATTTTCAATGAATTGACAGCTTGTTTTTTGCTTTTTGGACAACAAACTGCTAAAAACATCGACACTCTTAAATTCACTCTCTTGATTGTTATGCCTTGTAATGACAATAAATGATGCTAAAATTAAGTTAACGCAAGCATGCCATGCCATGCATGTCATGAACTTAATTTTTCCATGTTGTTCAAAAACCATATTTAAAAATTACTGTGACAACATTCAATCTACATAAAATGTCTAGTTTAGTTAAATTCAATCGTTATAAAATTTTATTTTTAAAATATATTGTGCGCGTGTGATGCTAGCTGTGGTAGGGTGGGTAGCTCAATCAAAGCAAGCTGTAGAATATTACATTTTTAGTTATGTTATGCTAACCATAACAATATATACAGTTGCACCCCAGGAGCACGCATAAAAAATAGAAAAGAAAATCTGTTCTGCGCATGCGTTGCAAGATTTTAGCTGCTCCCTTGTGTGAAGTTTGGTTTGTGTGCTCCTGGAATTTTAGTGTAATATCCTTTAATCCACATGGATCATTTCTTAGCAGTTAAGTGTTTTTCAATGAGGAAGTCGGCACTTTGTTAAAATTTGTCAGTTTTAGAATGTTTTAGATTTTAAAAAGAAAACAATGTACATCTATCTAGTTGTTTAAAAACAAAAAATCTCAGTAATAAAAGATGAGAATACTCCAAATTGAAAGAAATCGAAGCGTCTCACAAGTTTCTGCTGTGAACTGGAGACGCAGGACAAATCAAATAAATTATATTCTTATAATTCAAATAGCTAATTAAGTATTATCATGTAAATAGTCACATATACTTTATAATTCTGCAGTGAGCGGCACAGACTGGTGAAGCACTCCCTTTCACTTCATTTTGACGCATTCTCACTTTTTTACTACTTAGTTTATTTGTTTTTTTAAACTACTAAATAAATGCAAACAATGAGAATGTACAGAAGATCTATGCACATGCGTGAGAAATGTGACAAAATGAAAAAAAGTTTAAAAACAATGGACATATTACGCATTAATATAGAGTAGAGATAGGTAAATAGATAGATAGGCAAATAGAATAAAGTAGAATAGATATATAGATAAATAGATAAAAATTCAAAAATTATTTTGAAACTACATGTTTACTACAAAAGTTGTCTAATTGTTATAAATTCAGCTTTATAAGTTAAATAAAAATATGAATATTAAAGTAATTATTAATTAATTTCTTTAAAGATTTTGCACGTAGATAAAGGTGCTTTTCAATTGAACTGATGCATCAATGTGAGATGAATAGCAGCAAGAATAAGCTTGTGTCTAAGTTGATCAATGACTAGTGGACAGGCAGTTACAATCGGAATCATGGTGACTCGATCTGACCAACAATGGGGGCACTCTTTCTATATAGAGCAAGCCGCAGATGGTGATGCTTGATAGTTGACGTGCCTTGGTGGCCTAGATTTGATGACTAGATTGTGGCCTCGGCTTGGCCATATAGCGATCTATGCGGCAAGATAGTGCTTGGTGATCGAAGGCGAGCCGAGTGCGCGACCTAGTGCGTGGTGACACAAAGGGTGTGTTGTGCCAAGGCAAAGGCCAATCTCGTCAATGTTAGCTAGTCGCGCTTGCTAGCTTTACCAACCTCGCACCCTGCCACCACAGACACTGCTATCACTCCACTATTGCTGCTTCACTGGCTTCTCCCAATGGCACTCATTATTCATTGAAACGGTGTGATATATGGCTCGCATCGCTCTTACAATCTATAAAGCGCCCATTAGCGCGCACCCATTGATGCGCACAGACTGAGTGCGACTCACGCCGCTAGACTCGACAGCTGAGTCCTAGTCACATCATCATATGACCAATGGCTTCACCAGCTGGTATCAGAGGTTTTACTTTTATGTTGTCTCTAAGGTAAGATATAGCCACGGAAATCACACTAGTCAAATGATTCATCGTGGAATCGAGAACTTCCGTCTTTACCTTTTATTTGAAATGCCATACAGACATCATATGAGCGGCAAAGATATTAGCTTGGAAGTTATCATCAATCCAGCTGCTAGCGTAGCTACATCGACATTGGGAAACTATGTGATTGCGACTAGTATAGCTCAGTGTGATTGTATTCTATTGTTTTACGTCAGTGTGCCAGTGGCGGTGTAGTGCCCAGAAGCGGAGAGTGGCCGGGTAGCGGTATCGTAGGCCCAAGTGGGGGGACTAATTCGAAGCGCCCGATTTGCGCCTTGCCTTGTGTAGCGCCTCGTTCTTTTTCTCTCACCGCTTGTAGTTCTCTCTCTCTCTCTCTCTCTCTCTCTCTCTCTCTCTCTCTCGATGCTTCTCTGCCCTGTCAGCCAGCCTGCTAGCAGTATTTTTGGCTCCTTCACTGGCAAATGAATTGCACTGCTCTCGCACTTGATTCTGCTCCAGCTGAATCGACTGTTTGTGAGTGACTAGCGCGCACCGCGAAGCGAGTAGCTCTATCCCAAGCGTCAACTCGATGTCCGAGCTATGCTTCATTCCATGTTGTCTCCCACTGTTTTATATCTTTTACTGGATACTACATCTTTGCCGTGATGTTCATCATATATGTTGCATTTTTTCCTTTAATTAAAATTTTAAATAAATCTACGCGCATCGTATGGTGTCCAGTTTAAATTGCATAAAGTGGCTGGTTAGTTCAAAAGTTCAGTTAATGATAGTTCTATGTGATATTTGTGCCAACGAAACCAAGCTCGGTTATTCTATTGCTTTGCTTGTTTTTACCTCTGACTTTGTCTCACTTGGTGTCGCACTATACACAGTTTACTAACCAATTTTGCCTCGTGTTTATTTTGATCTAAGTAGTTGTCTACGATTAATGTTGAGTACATTAATCAGCTGGTGCATTCACTGAGCCTATATTCATCTGAGGTTACGCAATACACTGTGTTCGACTTTATAAGCAACTTTCTTTTAATAATTGTATTGCTTGTTTGAACGTTTACTGTTTTTGTTTATATAAAACAAAATGTGACATAAATAGTGCAACGTTATGGTCAACATTAAAGGCAATATATTAAGTGTGTTTGCAGTGAGCAATCTAACTAACTATGTTACCGGGGCACACGAGCGTAGCTTCATCATATCAAATCAATTTGTACTACCATAAACGATGCGACGTGTTTCTTTTAGCCAAGAATACGTTCGTGAAATTTCAGGATTTTATTAATTATTTATGATGGCTGTTAATGCCGCATCTGCCAACACCTAAGCCGACAATGAAACTTGCACATGGCTCAATCAATGGAATTCTCATAAAAAGTTGTTTTATGTGATGGCCTGATGGCGATTGGTCGGTGTGGTGAGCTATGGTAAAGCTGTGTACTACTGCCGGTGATGTGTTCAACCACATAAAGGCCGAATGCGCTATGCGTCTCTACAGGACGACTCATTTGCAGTAACCACCAGACAGCCCCTACCACTGGGCTTTGCTGCCATCATTTGCTACTGTTGGTCTGTTTCCTAGCTCAATTCACATTCATTATTTTATCTAATTGATTTAGAGTTTTCAACCAAGTTTTCAAATTATTTGATCTATTTAAATTTTAAATTTGTAATTAAGTTTCCTGTCACTATAAGACAAATATAAGCGAAACGTGTGGAAATCCTAAAAGAAGTTAAAGCAGTTCAGTCTGCTGATGCTAGTGATTAACAAGTCTTTCAAACAACTGCTTTGATGGACTCCGTCGGTAAATGACAAAACGCAAAAGGGAACCACTAGTACAGACCAAATTAGTACTGCTTGTCTGTGTGTAGGTCTAGTGTGCCTCGGCGGGCCGTGATGACATTCGGATGTTGCTTCATTAGCGATCGGTGCCAATAGCCTACTGTTCCTCTTTGTCGTCGTTATGCTTTTGTGTTCGCTTTTATATGTTCAATTGGTCTATCTTTTCTACTTGTGCTAAATATTATCCATTCAGTACTCTATAAACTATTGAACATTTTAAATTATATACTTCTTTCTAATTATATACATTTTAAACATAAATCAATGAAAAATTTAAAATGGTTTTCTGAGAAGCAATACACGAGATCTAACAAATTGGTTGGTTCGAACCTCGTTTTGAGTGGCAGGTTGTTGAAAAGCTTAATGTATTCCGCCCAGAAGCGGTAAAAATTATGACGTGTCGCACGCGTGCAGTCATTGTCACTACTAGTCCCGGCCAACTAATCACCACACATTCTCGGTTTTCCATTTCTAACACTTTGTTTTATCTAATTGTTTAGAAAAATAGCTATAACAAGGATCTAGGTTAATAATGTTGAATCGTAAAAAGATATCGTAAAGTTTAAATTTTCCAACTCGGCAGTTTAATTAAATAATTTTAAACTTTTAAGCAATTTAATTAAAATAAATTTGTCTATGACACAGATCATCTCTTTGGAAAATCTATGGAATTGGTTATGTGAAGTGCGCCGGAGTAGTTCAACTAACGCTCTATACGATTGGATTCTTTATTGTCTCACTTTTTCTCTCGTTCTTTCTTACATCATTGCCAATATTGCAAAACGCATGTAGCTTATTAAACAAACATGGATATCAAGCTCATTTTTAGTCAAATAAGTTCAAGCGAGAGTGAAAGCATTCTGCTGTGGCCATCGGGTGATAGAACATTCAAAGTCATTGCACCTTTAAACAAATTTTCAATACCAACTTTTCCTTTGTCGCAAGTAGTGGAAAATGTGACTGATGTTAGAGTTTTGCAATGGTTAATGAGTGTTCGAGTGTGCCAACTCTTATCAATGATTTTTTGGACGAACAGCAAAATTGATAAAAGTGAGTATCATTTACTTGTTTTTGAATCACTATCTTACTTGTATTTTACTTTTGATTTGGACGGCAGTAGACAGCAGTGTAGTGTGCTCAAGTCTTTGTCCAAATGTCACAAAGAAGTATTTGGCCAGTGGCACTAGTGATCAACCGAGTGTCCACAAAGGCGACTCGCATGTTTACTGCAGCTCACCTTCATCTCTGTGTAAAACCAGTGAGCGTCTTGCCTTTTCCATGCATTCACTTTTGACGATTACCAAGCGAGCTCTCTCAACTCTTTACTTGAAATCTTTTCTTTTTGCGATGCTCATCAGTCTCTGTCTTAGTCCAGCCAAGTAAGTCACTTTTTACTGCATGTTCACTATTGCAATCTTCCAACGGAATGCAAAATTTAATATTTTGTAATCTAATTTAAAATCGCCACTATTGCAGCTCAAGCGCCAATATTCGCCAACTTGAAAAAGAAATTCTTGACCGAATCATTGGCGGCAAAGTGTACGATGCACGTATCCGTCCGTCTGGTAACGCTACTGCCCATGGCAACCGAGGTATGCTTTTGATATTGGTTTTCAGCTGACTAAGTTAGCTTAGTTGATTAATCTTAGATAATATATTAGTAATAAAAGCGATTCATAATGTGTTGTTTTTTGCTACGCTACTGTTGGGATGTGGTAGATTTAGAAGTAGGAAAATAAAGTTATTCAACTGTGTGCGTGTGAGTGTTTTGCAGGGACGGCCAGTGGCCAGTTAGATCTAAGCGGGAAACGCGCTTTGTACTTTTTGTATACTTTCCAAACTTCTTGCATTGATGCTGGCGGCAAAGCAAGCAAATTGCTTAAATCAGTGCAGAAAGTTAAATAGGTATACAAAAAATATAAAGTCCGTTCACTGAACCCGAAGTACGCTGGATCTGAGCCGTGCCATGCAGATTTGCTTTGGTTGTGCTCGTTACGTTGGTACTTGCTCGTCACAATTCACTCTAGTTATTCACATTGTACGCGTGGCTCAATTAACTCTCCACTAGGGCGTGTTTTATCAAACAAAATCAAACAAGACAGCTCGCAAGCGCCAGTGATGATTTGCGTGTCAAGCTACTATCTCTAAGTTTGCATCTTGGTACAGGTCATAAACGGCATATATTTTCAGGTATAAATTTAGTGACACTATCACTTTCATTGAGAATTGATAGAAATAATTGTATACCTCAGTACTATTTCAAGTCACGTTTAACGCGCAGCGCAAAGAATTTCCAAAATAACTATCTTTGCATTGAGATGCGCATTGAAGGCACGCGTACTCTAGTGTACAACCAACCAGACTGGGTGCGTGGCCTGTCAAGTGGATCGAAGGAGTGGAGTGAGTCTGGGCCGAATCAGATGCCATCAGTGAGACTTAGTTATGCAGAAGTGCAACGCAGTGTGGCATCACTGCGTGCATACATTCTTCATCCGCCCACTGTTTACTCCCTACGGTCTCACCTTGCATGTTGCAACGTTTGACTATACTTTTCACTCACCCACTGCATGTCCCTGTCTAATGTGTTTGTTTGTTACGTTGTCTATGCGTCTACTTTGTTATTTGTGTGCATGTGCATGTATGTTTTTTAATCTTGTCTTGCTTGGATGTATTTAGTTTGAACTAACTATGTGATGTATCTAGTTAACATGTTGTACTAAACTCTGTTTATGATCACTGTCACTAATAACAATTACAAAGACGGGCCGGCTATCGTGAGTGTCAATCTTCTAATCAGAAGCATTTCTCGAATTGACGATGTCGTGATGGTAAGTCTTTCTGATAACACATCTTTTCATACTGGTCAACAAAGCTTTTTGTAAATATTAATATCCTTATGGTTAGCTGGTGGCGCTTGTCCCTTGTCGTACATGTAGTTGTTCTACATTGGCTCTGAACTCGAGAATCCACTCTGGCTTGGTGATTGGTGACTCGAGTCTAGAGCTGAGTACTACCACTCGGTGGTGTCTGTGTCTGTGTCTTGATCTAACATGACTGGAGCCGAGCCAAGTAATGTGCCTGGTGCCTACTAACCCAGTGCCAGTGCCGTGTCGTGCGGCGAGTCACTTTTGAGTCCCCTTTGTCTGTCTGACTTCTACTGACCTTGCTTGTTTTCATCATATATGTTCCTTGGTTTTCTTTCGTTATGGTTATGGTTTCCTTACAATTTTTTCTGATTGCGAATGATACGTTTCAGTTCATCCAATGCTTGGATTTGATTGTTAGGCTTAGTCGGTGTGACACTGACGCTACACTGGCCGCCATTTCATCCTCATCCGATCCGATTCCACTCGATCCGCTCACACCGCTTGCTTGGCTGCGTTCCACCCACTTCAAACCAGTTTGCTCTTCATTTTCTTGGCTACTGTTCTCTTGCGATTTCTCAATAGTCAATCTATTATTGATGCTGACGGTTATTCAATAATTTACGTGCCTTGTCTGCTACTACTGACTTTTAATTTGGATGGCACGCTCTTCTAATTAGTTTCTTTCTCTCTCTTTCTCGGATCTTTAGTTTATGCTAATAATTATATAATAATTAAATTAACAATAGTAATAGTGAGAAGTTAATAAAATGACTAAGATAACGATATTTTCTCTCTTGCCCAAACCGTATTTGATAACAATAACTGACACTCTTCGACGACATTGGCTCACCAACTATAAATTCATCTTGCGGACACCAACGATTACACCATGAACCACCCTGCGACTTCATTAATCATCATCAACATACCTTATCCTTGCTTGACCCTAACTTTTTTAAATATGATCGGCTACTTTACCCATGTTTTTCTTTTTTCTGTATACTACTATGTTCAACTATACATCTACTCAATATATCTTTAAAACACTAACTCAAATTCCCTAATATTTAAAAAGATGGGCCCAGTATGGTTTATGTAAACATTTTGATTAGAAGTATCAGTAAAATAAGTGATCTTGACATGGTAAGTATTAACTTAATTATTTTGTGACTCGAAGTTATTTCATACGTGTTTTTTACTTTTTACTTTCTATTTTGCAATCTTTTACAATATATTTTAGATTTAAGCATTCTAGGAATAGTCTTAGCAGTATTAATAAATCAATATTAGTAAAGTAAGTCTAAATTAAAAAAATAAATTTGTTCTAAAAATTATATTAAAAACAATTACACTTTTTGGTCAATGATAGCCTTGTCATCTTATTGGCATAGATTAAACACCAATTATAGTCAGACAAAAAAAGCTCGTAACGTGTCCAGCCCTCTCAATATAGCGAGGAATTAATATTTACAAAAAGCTTGCATCCAGTGACAACTTGAATCAAGTCGAAAGAATTGGATTAGTTAATTTTCTTGTTTCTTATTTTCACAAGGAATACTCGGTGCAAGTGACTTTTCGCGAATCATGGACTGACAGTCGGCTCAGGTTCGACAACATGAACGGACAAATTCGATATTTGGTGATGACTGACCCTAAAAAACTTTGGAGGCCAGATTTATTTTTTAAAAACGAAAAAGAAGGCCATTTTCACGAGATTATTTTACCAAATGTGTTGATGCGAATTTATCCAGACGGCAATGTTCTCTACTCAATTCGTATCTCACTGGTGCTGGCATGTCCAATGAATCTCAAGTATTATCCTTTAGATAAACAAGTATGTTCCATCCAAATGGCTAGCTGTAAGTTCTGGAAGTTCATTAGTAGTGCACTTGATGAGTTCTTGTATTGTACCCCTTACAGATGCATACTCTACGGAAGACCTCATGTTTGTGTGGAAAAAAGAGGAACCGGTGCAGATCAACACTAAATTACACTTGCCTCGGTTCACGCTCGAGAAGTATGTCACCGACTATTGCACCAGCACCACCAACACGGGTGAGTCAAATTGATCTGCCTCTAAGACCAAGTTGTTTTGGCGTTCAGCTTGCACTTTTACTTTTGGTGGTACTACACTGAAGTAGTACCACTTCAATCAAGTGACATTTTGGAGCATAGGAGGCTTTACCCAACAGTCTGTGTTCGGATAAATGCAACTCGCTGCTGTCAAAATCACTGATTGCCACTTGCCGGGCATCTATCTAACGTTGTGCCAACGCCAGGCAAATCAGTGAAAATTTTTGTTGTTATAACAGTCGGCAGTGGTTTTCTAGGCCTTGCGTGACGGAACATTACGACACACCAGCATCTAACATTCTTTATAATCAATAGCTTCAATGATGGCTTAGAAAAATTGGACTCAATCAAAAAAATATTGCTTTATCATAGCATGTGTTCAATCAACACTCAGTATTAGCATTTTATTAAACTATCCTAGTGTTGGCTGATGTTTGGCAACATGTTTGTCGGTAAAAACGTTACTTTCACTGCTCTTGGATTGCAAGCAAGATGTGTACAGAATGAAAACATTTGACGCGCTCAACTCTGGTCATCAAATGTCTGCAAGTAAAGTGATTCATCGACAGTTGACTGTTCGAAGAAGATTTGAAACACTTTCTGATGACGCAAATCGACTTTGGTTTATTTGCTCTTGCCATCGAGGCGTCTGTGGTGCACTTGTCTGCAACTAATCCTAATATCTCAAAATTGATTCTAAGTAGTCAATCTTGTAGAGTGCTAGTGTGATATTGGAAAAGAGGTTAGAATCTATTAGGCGACAACGATAAGGGCCTGCAAAGAAGATTAAAGACAGAGTTCTCAGTACTGAAAAGCATACTCAACTGCCAGATTCACTCGATGTCCGCTCTGCTCTGTTTGGCCAATCGATTGGCAAGCACTCTTTGCTGATCGACTTAGCCAACGGTTTTGTTTTGATTAGGTCTTTTCTATAGGGCTACTTGCAGGACCGCTGCATCTACTAATTATTTCTAAATTGATTGTATATTTGTGTGCTCAAGCTTAGCCTAGTATCCATTACAGTATGACATTGATTCGTGGCAAGCACCTTATTTGCGCGTTGATTTGTCTCATAGGACATATCAAACTCTCTTTCCCTTTGCTATATCTTCCTCGTATTTTAACAATAGTCAGAAGATTTTATCTAATAATCAATCAATCTGCAAGCTTGCTTGAATGCTTGTTCAAATGGCGTTCATGTTCGATGTCTGATCAAATTAGAATAGAAAAACAAACACTTGATATTCATGGGATACTTTTTTTCAGTTGTATTATTTTATGTTGTTTCAGATAACCTTACTAAATAATTAAAATGTAGACTGTTTTGCATCAGAGAAACAAAAACTTATTATTTATTAGCTAGAAAATTGCAATCACGTGTACTATAAGTTTTAAAACTGATCGAAATTAAATTTTTATGTAATTGAATATGTTTTTATGTATAATTTCAACTATGGATTAAAGCCATATCACTTGAGAGTCCTGGAGGCTTGTAAAAAAATTAAAACCACAACCAGTACTTGCAATCAAATTAAGAGAACCATTTATTAAATTAGGCCCAAGCAAGTAGTTATTGGAACATGGCTCAGCTATTATATCCTTGCTTATATAGAGCTTAACAATCAAATGTTCATTTGCATTTGCCAAATTTTGTTTACATATTGGTCCATTTTAAAAAGTTGTCGATGGTACTGGTGTTGACAATAATGAAGTCGAGTGGGCAGTTGGAGGAGCGAAACGAGAGTGGTTCGTGTCAGGTGCCAATTCAAGTTATGCTATACCTCCTAGTGTCAAGTCTGGCTTTCGTAGTGATTCTACTATTGCAAGAAAGACGAAGACTGCGGCGGTACTCGGGGGAAAGGAGAGCAGTATCTAGTGGGGCACGGGATGGCGTGGCGCTGCACACTCACCACGGGCCCGCTCATGCCGCTCGCCTTGCCATTGTTACCCATGATGACTCGATTGCCCACCAAATCGATCTCCACTTGCAGCAACTACAGCCATCCAAGCAAAATCTTTTAGCTCAAAGTCAACTCAGGTCGATATCGATTTAGTTTGTGCTTAGCCTCATCAATCTAACACAGAATTTGACGAGGTTTGAGACAAAACCAAGTTGTATAAATTGGATCATCAATCTAGCTGGTGCGAGCATGGTGTCTAGACGGAAGTTTTTATGATATTGCTGTGTACAACTTTGCTTGGGTTTGATGGATCACCTGACCCGATTAATTGGTCTTAATTTAATTTGCACCTTACATGGTCATCGTTATAAACTAACCATGGCGTTTCATCACCAGGCTCGTACAGCTGTTTGGAAGTAAAACTACTCTTCAAGCGAGAGTTCAGCTACTATTTAATTCAAATCTACATCCCGTGCTGCATGCTAGTCATTGTCTCGTGGGTTTCCTTCTGGCTCGATCCAAATGCCATCCCCGCCCGTGTCTCACTAGGTGTGACCACTCTGCTCACTATGGCCACATCTATCTCAGGCATAAACTCATCGCTACCCCCTGTCAGCTATACCAAAGCAATCGATGTGTGGACCGGCGTTTGTCTCACCTTTGTTTTTGGGGCTCTACTCGAGTTTGCTTTGGTCAACTACGCCTCTCGCAGTGACGCTCACCGTGCAGCGTTGAAACAGCAACAGGCCGCCTTTGCTGCCCAACGCAAATGGGAAATGGAGCACGCAGCACTCGAGGTCGATCATATTGACGATAGAGCTAATTCTGCCTTTGCGATGGTAAGTTCGTGCAAGATCAACCCCTTTTTAGCGATAGTTGAAGTTGTGATACATTGTCCGAACACCGCTTCTTATGATTACGTAAACTCGACTACAGGAATCACTGCTGTTTGTTTTTTGTTCAAGTTTAAGTAATAGATTCATTACCCAAACTTTATTTAAATGTCTTAATATTTTTACACACACTAGCTTGTTTTTATAGCATTTTTTCGTAATCTTTTGGCGAGGAATCACTAGTTAAGGGGGAATTAAAAAATAAATTGCAATATTACGACAGTTGACGTTTGAACTTGAAAGTAATAAACGCGAGAGATGTCGTGTCGGGAAATGTCAGACAACCGGTTCTTGACCAGTTTGACTAACGCTATTCTAACAAACCAGAGCTTGGCAATCAATGTGAATAGAACAAGGTAGCCGATTATTTTCTATAGTTTTTAAAGCGAGTGTAAGCATTCGTCGGCCCTGTGCTCATTTCAAAAGGAGCGATTCTTTGAGTAGAGTCATAATGAAATCCATAGAGAATTAATTTCTGAGTTGGTGCCATGCGAGCGTTTGAATAGAGGCAAGAGCAAGGCCGATAGTAGCAAGTTGATGAGAAAGTAGAGTGAGGGCGCACATCAGACTGTACAGTGTACAGGCAGTCGACGGTAGCTCAGCCCATTATCGCCATGTTGGAGCCTTATTGATTTGCCACTTACTAGGCTCAATGCCACTCCACACTGCATCCCTTTGGCACTGAGTGACACTTTGGGCTAGCAATGTGCCACCAATGCCATTTCACTGGTCTAATAATTGCTATAGTTAGTTTGGAGCTTCTTTCGTTCTATATGAACAGCATTTTTTTTGTTTTTATTATACTCAATATTCTTTTCACAGAGCTGTCTACGGGGCCAGCGGTGCTCTCCTGCAAATTATGCTTGTAGATTCTAATTTTTAATTGCCATTCGAATTCTGATAACTCGAATTGGACCTCGGCGGCTTTGGCACCGAATTTTTACAAGAGGCAGACGGCGCTTTAGCGCCAATCGTGTTTAAATAACTAAGAAAATAAATAATTGAAAAAAACTTAATTCAAACAAACTATAATTGATATGTTTGCTAGATTCATTCTTCTCGTCTTCACTACACTCATAATTTCATGAGTCATAAAACCATTCGGTTTTATCGTCATCAGTCGAGTCAAATTAATTGAACTTTCTTTAAAATCTTGATAGCCTCCAGGCTTACGTATGTTTAATCGAATTTGTTCAGCCAGATGTGCAAGCCTCAGGCTCGAGCTTCTCGATCAACCTCGTTATTGACTTTGAGTGCTATTTAAGTTTGTTTCATTCAACGACGACATGATGAAAGACTGTGATTCTGTTTATTTTAATATACAATGAAGTTACTGTATTTTTAAAGTACATTTTTAAATACAATGACACGTCTATATTTTTTTATTTAATATTTAAATTGCTATAAGACATATCATAAGTATAAAACATAAGTATTTCACTAACAATGAACGGGTAGATTTAAGTCAATAGAAGTAGTATTAATTTAATTCCTAAATCTACCTGTTCACTGTTTAAAAAAATAAAATGCTTCAAAATGTTTTATTACAATTTAAGGTCTTAATAATCTCAGCGGATAAAATATAATTTAACCATTGGAAAGAAACATAATTGAACATTTTGATAGATAAATAACAAGAGTAATAGATAATAAGAATATTGACGAAAAAGTATTGTTTATATCATTTAAGGTTATAACGTATTAAAGATATATTTTAAAAATTCTTTAAATTTTACAGAAAAATAACAATTGTTTAAGTGTTCTTCAGAGTATCCTTTCTATTATTGCATAATTTTTATTTTTTTAATTAGACTTCTTTACTCAGAAAGCTTTAAAGTTACGTTAGTACATTGTTTTTATATAAGTAAATTTCAATTAGCACATTCTGACATCT
This sequence comes from Rhinocypha anisoptera, assembly GCA_011762765.2. Classification (NCBI taxonomy): domain Eukaryota; kingdom Metazoa; phylum Arthropoda; class Insecta; order Odonata; family Chlorocyphidae; genus Rhinocypha; species Rhinocypha anisoptera. The sequence continues at coordinate 42,282 of WURS02180314.1, forward strand.
CTCTTTATATTTTAAAATTTAAAACGGCATCTTTTACAATTATATATGCCAAACGGTGAAATATCAGGCTATTTTGGAATGTTTCGAATATAAAAATTAGAGTTCTTGTTAAGTAAACAATGCAGAGGCTGGTCTCAGTCGATAGTTTCTAATGGATTGTCTGCCATTGTTATTACCAAGGCAAGTATTGAGGAAGAGATGGATCGATGGCAGAACTGCACTTAAGCCCTTCTTGGTAGTCTCCCTAGCGCTATTTCCCTTGACTAATATCATATCATATTTGTCTGTTCCCTAGCGCCCTCTGGTGCGTCAGCATGGAGATTTCTCTAGCGAGAAGATGCGCCAATGCGAGATTCACATGCAACAGAAACGAAATTGGTGTAAGCGTTGGCTGTCCAAGTTCCCAACGCGTTCCAAGCGCATTGATGTTATCTCGCGCATCTTTTTCCCACTCATGTTCGCCCTCTTCAACTTAGTCTACTGGACCACTTACTTGTTTAGGGAGGACATGCAAGACTTAGAGTAAGATTAGGTCCAGTCTTCAATACAGTCGAGACAGTGAAGAGTGATGCGCCGTGGCTTGAATACCTCACCCAACGCCCAGCCTATCTCGCCTCATCATGTCACAAGCAACCAAGATATTTTTACTCTCATAGCCTCGACAAGTGGCCAATCTAGGGAACATGTGAAAAGCGATACTGTGCTTTTTACTATTTTTTGTATAATTCATTTTTGTAGTCGTTTACCATCAACCAAGTGACAAACAGAACTTACCTTTTTTTCTTTCTGTTACCCTTTATATATGATCTTTCTTTACATCTGACATATGTTGAAGCGCACAAACAAACTCTGTTGACTCTTATGGTGCCATTCTATCTGATACCCACTTTACGCGCAAGTGACTGTGCCATTGTGAGCCTCACTGATGGTCACTTCAAATACTTCTATGGATTACCCCATTCGATTCACCACTCAATGTCCCACTCCCTCCCCTCTCAATGTTCGTTGTTGCAAGTTTGAATCAATTGTTGAACAAGTCTAGGGTACCCAAAGTCAATCAGATCAGATTTTCTCTTATACTTTGTTATGATATCAAGTTTCTTTATTAAATTTGTTATTCTAACAAATAAAGGCCAACAGAGAAACTTAAACTCATTTTTTTCTAAGTGTCGAATTTAATCTTAAAATTTTTAAATAAAAATAAAAACCATTAAACTTATTACCGGCTGCCCTCAAACTCACGAAAAGTCAGAGTGTTCATTGTCGTTAAGGTCGCGGTGACTACCACTCACATTGTTTGCCGTTCCTATGTTCATGCGTGAGTTCTAGTATGTAGCCAGTCAAAGTTCGAAACATGGTGTCCCACTGCAGTGTTCGATATGCTAATTTGATTTTCACATTCTTGACTAAAACACAAAGTCGCGCATATGCAGAGAGTAGGTGAACAATAGGGAGCTTCGCATTTTTGGCTCAAACTTTAAATAAAAACGCATCATATTAGAAAACTTTTGTTGAAATTTAAGAATTTTTGGACCCCAGGAAGTATTCCTACGGATGACTTGTTTATGTGAACAATAACTTATTGTCTATAAGGCTTAGGCACCACAAAACCGAGTCATCCGTAGGAATACTTCCCGGAGTCCTTCACTTCTCAAATTTCACCAAAAGTTTGTATATTATGTTGGGTTAAGATAAGTTTGAGCAAAGGCTATATTCCTAAAAATGACCAAAAGCCGAAGCAGGCTAGTGAACAATTTGCAATTTGTCAAATTCAATTTGAGTGGTAGGCACCGCCATCTCTTGTTCAAAAATTTAAAATGTCAAATCACGAAGAACTTTTCGGAATGACTAATATGTTTTTCATGTTTGATATTTATAACTTATTATTTACAAGAGGTAGACGGCGCTTTAGTGCATTTCGGCAAAACCGCCGAGGTTAAACTCGAGTTAGCATAATTCGAAGGAATATGCAAAAAAAGTCGAATCGAATCGAGTAAGAATTGAAAAGGTTCGAATTAAATTGAATGAGAATCCGAAGAGTTATGCACAACATTCGAATCAAATCGGAATAAGATTCGAATTCTAACACCGAAAGTTAGATTCGAATCGGTTAAGCACAGTGGAAGAAAGGTAACATTCACAATAACCTTAATTTACCCTTATTCAGCTATGAGAACGGACGGCGGTGAGGTGGACGGAGTCGCATTGAGGCAATGCATTCGACATGTCGAATGCAGTTGGGCAGTTTTCATTGCCCCAATGCGACTCCGTCCACCTCACCGCCGTCCATTCTCAACGCTGCCCTTACTCCTTTGGTAAGCAGATACAGTAAACCCTCAAACTCGCGAGATTTAACAACAATGTCTGTAACAGTCACTGTAGTGAGCAAATTTTCAAACTCTCTCCTCCCCCTAAACTGATTACGTATGATCCCTTACACTTTGAAATGTATAAATTTAACCCCAACCAATTCTCAATTTAATTCTTTTTGCAATTTCATTGACCCCATTGCCCTTTGGCTGTGTTCGCGGTCTGTGCCTCGCAAATATATTTGCTGGGAAGAAACGAAATTCGCAAAAACAATTCGTACCTATCCAAAACGTAAATATATTTGCGAGCCACAGACCGCTGGCGCAAATATTTTTGCGTGCACTCAAGCTGGCTTATTTAGAGTGTAAAGTTTGAAAAAAACATTATAGCATATTTCCTGTTTATTAATGATAATCATTCATTGTCGATGAATCATTGATCATTGATCAATGATCATCATAGCACACACTCATTCCTTTTTGGCGGGAGTGGCAAAAGCAGAGTAAGAGTGAGTGACAGTACGTTCTCTGTGTACGGTTCCTTACTCTACACTGTGCTTCG
>WURS02180532.1:0-20903 GCA_011762765.2 Rhinocypha anisoptera
GTTGGTGAAGGCTATTCGGGTTCTCCACCGGGTCACTCTCTGCATTTCTGCCGACGTTTCGATGGACGACTCGGCCACAACACACTTCATTGAAGCTTTCGCATCTCATCTTGAATAGTCAAATAAATTACTGTGGTGTGTTATTTGCACCATGGAGGTGGAAAAGTTACTGTAGCCCGTAGCTGAGCTTTTATAGAAATAATATTGTAAAAGTGTACTAAGTACTAAAGTATAATAAAATGGGTCAAGAAATATCAGGAACTTTACCTGATTCACACGTGAATAATCTAAGCGGCATATACTCACTCATTGTAATCCTAAATAAACCGTATGGCTCATCTGACTTTTCACTTGAGAGATATGCTACGGAAGATCCTCAAAGGTGTAACGTCACTAGTGAGATTATGAAAGGTTTGCACAATACAAACTGTCACCTTGCACATGTGGCTGTGGTTCCCTCAAATTTTTACATATTCGCTCAAAAAAGGACAGCCGGGTTAACCTGGGGGTAGCGTGCTCGTCGGCTAGCCCAAAGGTCGCGGGTTCGAGTCCCGCTAAGGGCATGGGCATTGTGTTTGTTCAATATGGTTTTTTCTATGATTAGAAGAGTTGCGAAATGACCATCCCATCGAAGCACCCTATAAACAAAAATGACTTCAACTAGGTCAAAATTCACATTTCTGAAAATTGTTACACTTAGTCATAAACTTCTACATTAGATGCCATTGACATATTTTTCCCTACTTCCTTTCCATCTCTCCACATTTTTTCACCCCCTTTCAAGAGCCGCTTTCTCTTCATTCCCATTAACCACTTATCTGAAATTATCCTGTGATGGCACCCAATGCCTTCTCCTCTTGTCTGCCTGCCTCTTAAAAGTTCTCAACAAATGCTCTTTCTGCCTTTTTCACATTCCTCAAGTCAACTCAATTATCTCCCCTTCGGCTTATCTAAGACTTGTGTGTTTTAGGAGGTAAAGGAAATAAAACTGCCATCCACTTCGTAAGTATTTCATGTTTCATGAAAAAGTCCTTATAAAACAGTATTAAATAATCTTATTTTTTCCTCCTACAATGAGAATGCCTTGAGACTAATAGGTTTGTCTTCAATTTTATCCACCTTAAATGTTTTCTTCATCCAAACCAACATCTCAAGATTCACCCATCCTCCTCTGTAATTGAATTACTGAAGTATTTTCCAAGGCTCCAGGATCAGAACGTTGACATTTGATGATAAGGAATGATGATAATTTGATGACCTTTAAGATTTCTGTACAATTAGTCTAGATAAAGAGAAAGTGAAACAAGAAAATGTGGGATATTTCATTTTTACATTTACATTCCAAGCATCTAAATTATTATGAAAAAAACTGCAATCTGGAATTTTAAACCTTGGTTTTTCTATGTTTATGACTCACTATCTAAGATGTTCAAAAACATTTTTAAGGATACAGGAATATTTTAATAGCTTATATCCTGAAAGGCTACCACCCTCGCGACATTGGCTAGTAATAAGCACCTCTTCCAAGACTATTCTTCATTACGTAATAAAATATTAAAACACCTATGACGTGGAATTTCAATTTTTGTGAAAGTCGTTAAAATAAAATCAAGTCGGTCGTTTCAATACAGAGCAATATATCACAAAACGTATCATGCAAACAACTTGAAGAAGCAACAAATCGAACTTTGCAACAAAGTAATAACAACACCAACAACAGGCAAAAATCTTGCATCACAGGAAACGATTGATACTAATATTATGGACCAAAATTTATCATAATAGAGTGCGAAAGATATGCACAGGAAAATGAAAAACTTAGCCATAGTAAGCAACTGAAAATTCTATCATCATTTATTTATTTCACAGTTGGTGGGCACGATAACATTTTTAAAAAATAAATAGGACGAAACACACACACCTATGCCCTAGGTGGAGATTAAAAAATCCTACTAGTCGGGATTCGGACCCATGACCTCTGGGTTGGCAGACGAGAACCTCACCGCCACCAAGGGTGGCGAAGGATCATCATTATAAGCTGTCAATCCAAAGATTGTTTTGTAGGATCTCTTCAAGCTATCCTATCACATGCAAACCTATATTTTTAATGTGGATGATACTGTCCAAGTCCAATTCCATATAAAATATACTCTACTAGAATGCCCTAATGAACCACCCTCTTATTTCCAGCCTTATATTATAAAAGTAGTTGGAAAATTTATAGTGTTGTGGTAAACTATTGAACAAATTGATCAGGAATGGTTTGATTTATTGCTCCAGCATATGCAAATTTCTTTCTACAGTGTACTGAGATGAGGACTTTGCATATTTTTATAAAATTTCCAGGGTCTTCCGTTAATTTATTGGCTTCAAAGTCATCCCAATTGTATTTTATCAACACATGACATTAATAAAGGCCATATAAAACAGTACCCCCAAGTCTGAAAACAACTACACACAGCTAATGTTAATTTAAGTTGATTCCTTCTTTTAAAAAATTCTTCTTTTTCTTTAACCATTTCACCAATCAACCGTTCATCCTTGACTCTATTATAGATGAAGAGAAGTCTCCAACACCAGAACGACGATTGGGAGGTGGCCATTCTCGTTGGAGGTACTTTCAGCACCGAAGAGAAGCTGGCAATTCTCATCACCTCTCTTCTAAGCCCTCTCCCCGCTACTTCTGTCCCAACAAGAGTTTCATTCGCCTGGGAAATGGATGTTACCACTTCAGTTCCACAATGGCCAACTGGCAGGATGCACACTTTGCCTGTAATGATCTTGACTCTTCCAGCCATTTGGCCAGCCTTGAGACAGCATGGGAAGATGGAACAATCAGGGCTCACTTGAATCGCCCTGAGACAGGTAAGGCTCAATTGGCTAAGGATGGTCTAAGGGGGGGCAGGTCACTTCATAGTACTGTGGGAAAACTAACTAACAGGGTCAAGCCAGCTAAAAATGTTGTAAAACCATACTATGAAGATTTCAAAAGAAAATTTTGCATTTTAATCAAATTCATGATATTACGGAACATAATTTTTCTCATTCATAATAAATTTGCTGAGACTCAGCATTAGGCAGATGAGCAGTGAGCAGGTGTGTCAAGTCCATCTAGGAAAATAGGTCGAGGAAGTTGCCTCTATATTGGGAGACATGCAAACAGGAATCTGAAGGGGAAAGTGTATAACGGAAGGGACAGAGAAAAAGGCATTTAGCTGTCCACCTTAACAGGTGAGCTAGTTTATACCAGCTTACATGCTTTCAAAGTACAACTTGGTAAAAGATGTGATTAATAGGAATGAAAATTCCCCACCACATTCCTAACCTTTCACTCTTATGTAAAGTCACTTGATGCTCTTATCTAGCTCATATTATTCACAAATTTAGGGTCAATTTTGTCAATACAAACTTTCACCATTTTTTATTTCATTATTCCTTTATAAACACTACCAGTTGTGCACAAATCTCTTTGAAGAATGCTTTATCTCTTGGTTCAGGCAAGATATACAGAAATTGTAGGGAGCATATTCAGTGAAAGAAGCGGCAAAGAATTCCATAACACAGGTTCTATTATGGCTAACAGAAAAGACAGTCAAGCTTTAAAAAATCTCTATTTGAAGAATTGAGAGCTAGCTGTTTGTAGGGATGGGAACACAATGCTTTTTGCATGGATGGAACATTGTAAATACAATGGGATATATCTGAAAACATATATTATTGAAACAATATTCCCAAGGCAGTGGAGGAATTCAGAGACTAGTGTAACCAAAGTGGTTATAAATTTGAGCAACATTTTTAGGGGTTTACACTGAGGAACACATGAGATTACTAGGAAGACATTCAAATGGTGTAGTAACATCTTTTTCTGTGAACTATAACTGAAGGTAGAGTAGTCATACACATTGTAAGAGGAGTGCAAAAGGATGTATGTAATGGATAAGTATGATGTCTACCAAATTTATGAAAAAGTTGTATTGAACTTGTTGGAAAGCTCAGGGAAGATGAGACAACTCCCATGAACGGCTAAAAATCATTATACCCAGAATAGCATTTAAATGGTATATGTCACATCATAATAGATAATCTTGACAAAAAATGTACAGACTGCATGTAGCATTCTAACAGAAATTGGTTGGAGGATGAAGAGGGACATTTATGATTAGTAAAATGTGGGAAAACAAATCTGGGTTTCACATAATAGAATTTTTTGCATTGTTTCATTTTTTCAAAAACACAAACCTAAGGTCAAATTTTTCTATAAGTTCAAATAAGATAAGTTCAAATCATTTTTCTATTTAAATAAAATTTAAGCAAAAAAACCAAGCACTTATTGAAAATTTTACCCTGTCTTTTTCTCATTTCTAGCCTCACTGGAGCGTTGGATCGGTGGAATATATGACTGGAAGAGAGGCACATGGGTCTGGGGACGAACGGGCCAGGCATTTACGTACCATGGCTTCTCTAGAAGATCTGTGTCACACCCACGCTGGGAGTGTACTTTCATGGACCCTGTCCGTCGCTATCGATGGATTCATGATTCATGCCTATCGAAGAGGCATTACATTTGTGAAGCTCCACTCTCACGGGTGCCCAATCACCATACAACGAATAATGGTGTACACAATGGTGTATATAATGGTGTACACAATGGTGCATATAATGGTGACAACGGGAGTAAGCCTTATTAAGGCATGGACCATTTCTATCAGAGAGGATATCCAGCCAAGTGATGATATTTAACGTTTCCACAATAGGCTATACATTTCCAATTAATAATGCACTGTTGTAAAAATTATTTCTGTATTGCTGAAATGGCATCACATGGAAATTCCACAAAAAATGTTCCCAATTGAAAAAAAATAAAAATTTTTATAATCCTTCTGAACCAATATTTAAACAAACCTATCATTTAAAGGTGAGTAATAGCATAAGTTATATAATAGCATAATAGTAAGTTGAAAGAAAAACTGTATTCTTCAACTAGAAGATCTGAGCCATATATAAAATACATTTTAACAGAGATGAGAGATTATATTTGATGTTGAGGAATTTGTACATAAGGGTGTCATGGCACAGATGGTGGAGAGCTTGGCTACTAAACAGTGGATGCCAGTTAAAATGAAAATTATGCCTAGGGACAGCTCCAACTAAATCATGGGTGAGTTATGTTCTATTACAAGATCTTTTGTGGCCATCAAAGGTAGCACAAAAAAAAAGAAATGACCCTCTCTTTCCTGTACTCATTTATAAATTTCACTTGCCATAAGGCTTAGTATCCCTCCCCATGGACTATGACCTTGACGTGGTGGAAGGGCTGGTGTGTTCCAGTGAACCTTAAGAGCTGCACGGGTACTTTTGGAACTTGTTAGAGGAAAATGGACAGCAGCCAGGATATTAGACAAAGATTTTAATTAGCAAAAGAAGCCTTTGCAATAAGGAAGGAGTTAAAGAGGGACCCTATAAATAAAGAATTGAAGAAAAGATGAGTGAAAACCCTCATTATGTAGCATTATATGGATCCAAAACCTGATCCATGAGGAAGGATGATGAGCATAGATAGGAGGCTTTTGAGATGTGGATTTGCTGATGGATGAAGTGGATGGAGAGAAAAATAATGAAGAAGTGTTAAGAAAAGTATGGAAGGAGTAGTGATTGCTGCAAGAAATCCAAAGAAGGCCGGAGAGGTGGATGGAACGGTTGGTTACAATGGCTTGTTGCAGGCAGTAATGGAGGACAGAATGTAGGCTAAGCTAGGTAGTGTTAGGAAGAGAATAGGGATTTTGGACAGAATGATATGTGGTGGGAAGTATGGCGATTTGAAGAGGGATTAAGGTAAAATGTAGAGGGGGAAATCTAACCTGAGGTTCATCAAAAACCTACCTTAACTGGCAGATTACCCTAAATTCAATCAAGGTCTAAGAAATGAAATTGTTGTCTTAAAATTCTGATAGAAAGAATCTTAGACGTTAACACTGGGTGAGGACCATCGATGTGGTGAGTTGAATTTACTTATAAAGTCAGTGAAAAGCACCAGAAGTGATTGTAGGAACTGTAGAAAGGACAAAGAGTAGTGGTTAGAGTAGAGGAAGTATAAACACTATATCAGTTTAGGGAGATTTGGGCTCCATTTTTATTAGTATTAATTGACCAAAGTTTGAATATAATATCAAATTTCTTCGAGAACCAAAACACATGCTCATTGGCTGCCGACCAATGATGGCATCTGCGAGCTGCTGTTCCACTCTGCCTTGCATAGGCAGTCTGTCGATATGCATAGTGATGAAGTTATGGGAAGAGTTTTGATTGTTGCAAAGTATTCTAATCATGAATCACTTATGAATAGAAGGCTTAGAGAAGGAACATTAGAGCGACAGGGTTTTTGTTTATTTGTTTGCAAATTTATGCTCAAAAAGGTAACACACAAATGATGTGAAACTTAGTCTAATTTTACTGAGAGTTGATTGTTAGCTGAGCCATTAAATGTCTTCCCGAACACTTATTTCTGCCGACTATTATTAATAGTCCATTTTATTTTTTGACAATCGAAACAGTTAATTAAACCCTCAAATAGTGGGTATGTTACAAATGCTAGCTTCATTCTCGAGAAAGCATTACCAGTTAACCCTTTTAGTGCCAGCAGGCCGATCTATTGGCCCTTGGGGTTTTTGCAAAAAGAGCCATAGACCGATTTATCGGCCCAATTTTTTGTTTAATAATTTTTTATAAATTGTTTAGAAGATAAAAAATATAAATAAAATATTTTACTATCCCTTTAAGTGTAAAGAATGTAATTAAAACCATTATTAAACAAAAAATTAATCATTAATATATATTATACATTTAAATATGTAAATCAACATATTCCACGAAAAAGCCATGGCATTTTTCGCATACACTAGGTGAAAGGGCCTGGTACTAAAAGGGTTAAAACCCAGTTTCTGAGTAATTCACAGGAGAAGAAAGCCAAAGTGAGAAGTGATTTAGCAGCAGGTGGAGTAGTGTTTTTAATATAGAACATCAATGGAGACTGCACCTGTTCCTAGGCCATCTGGATGTATCAGTTCATCTGTTAGTGATTTTATTCACATTTCTATGGTAGTAGTAGTATTTTTGTTTATAGGATGCTTCGACAATTATGGTCATTTCGTACCTCTTCATGTCATAGAAAAAACTACTTGGACAAACACAACACCCATGCCCTGGGTGGGTTTTGAACCCACGACCTTTGGGTTAGTCGGTGAGCAACATAAAGGTAATCTAAAACAATCATGGTGTCAGGATGTGTTATTCCCCATTTTCTTAAAATTTAATCTAAACTTTCAATCCCATATCCCTACCAGCTCCAATGGTACAATTGATAATGTCACTGGTCAGCAACATGGTGCTGGTGTGTTTGAGTGCACTGTAATAGTGTGCTAGTTTGCAGGTTCATTTAAGACCCAAAAAAATGAAAATTATGAGGAAAGATTTATATGGATCAGATTTATAGGAGCTAAGTAATAAAATAAATGATAAATTAAAAAGTTCGAATATACCCTATTGGCAAAAGAATTCAATAAATCATAGAACATAAGGAAAGGGATAGTGAGAAAATGAAATAATCAACTCACAGAGTGATGAGGAAGATGGAAAAGTGCTGGTACCAAAAAGAAAAAAATTGACCTAAGCAGTCCTATCATTTGTCAGTTGAAAGTACAGCTGGTGATACCACCTAGAACACTGTTTCTAACATGCTATGAAATAGTTGATTTATGTGATAGACTGCGATCATAAATGTGACTTACCTTTATGTAAGTGCAAAGGGCATCACCCTTAAATCTTCCCTCTGAATCAGTATACAGTTTAACTTTCATGCGATTGTTATCTGGGTCCTTCATCACCAAGCCACATTTCTGCATAAGCTCTACAAATTCAGTCTCAGTTACATCGCAGGGTAGATTAGAGACATAAACTTTGTTGTTGTGTTGGTCATCAACTTCAAACCATGCTGAAAAATGAAAGAATACTCCTTGTATTACTAAATTAATTACAAAAAGTGATTAAAATATATCAATATACAACAATACTGTGGTAGTATACTAAAGTTTTTTAAAATGAGCATGACATATGGATAATTCATATTTTAAATGACATGTTTTAATAGACTTCCACAATGTTACAACTTCTAGAGTTGATTTAACTCTGAACATCAGCCGTGGCAAGTATGTAAACTGTTGGAAGTAGAGATGGGTGATTTCAAGGAATGAATCAAATCTATTGAATCGATTTGAATCATATTGCGTGAATCGATTTGCTCAAAAAATTGTATTGTGTGAGTCAATTTGCTCGAAAAATCGTATCCTCTAAATCGATTTGAATCACATCATGTGAATCCATTCAAATAGGAATCGCAACTGAATTGGAATGGAAAAGAAATGCATTGAATCAGATCATAATAATCGATTCAAAATAATCAGGAATCGTAATAAAATAATAGACTTCTGAGTGAATCGAATTGGAATTGCCCATCTCTAGTTGGAAGTTAAGATTTCAATATTATTATTAATTTTGGTAAAGTGAAATTTATTTAATTTTCAATGAAATGTGAATGAAGTACATATATCAACAAAATTGCTCCAAAAGTGTTTTGACCACTGAAAAAAAAATGACCTCAGAATAAGCCAAAGTTCCAAAAAACAGATACTTTTTCTTCCGGATTTTCTAAAAAATTAAAGAATAAATTACTCATGTTTGTATTTATTATGGCTTCATTGAGCACATGATTTATACCATTCATATAAATCTTCACTTTCAAAATTCCACTGGGGCCTGCTTCCTTTCAAATATCCAAAACTTTAGGAATTTTTAAAAAGGAATGTACTATTGCTATGACCGGAACAGTACTGCAGAGTTGCAATTTTGACAAGTCCCAGAGTGAATCTATGGCTCGCGTTCTAGAACACGACTACAGTGATGCCACTACCACTAATCTTTGGGTAGTGTCGGTTTGTTGGAGGAGAGGAAATGTTGACAATTTATTCTTCCTTTACAAGACTGTGAGCAGCAACAATTATGACGTTTTCTGCCAGCAACAGAGGAAAGTAATGGTGACAAATGAGTAAAGAATTAGGTTTGCATGCTACAACATTAAGAAAAACAAGAAATAGTTCTGGTATTGACACGAAAGTTCTCTATTTAGTCGATTTCAAGTCATAGTAAATGTACAATAAATGAAGACTGAAATGATCGAGAAAAAATCAATGAAAAATACTGAAATACATTTCAACATATGGCAAAGGTAGGTTTTGTTTTAGGTAATGCAGTTTTCATTTCTGTGTACAGTTAAAGTAATTGAAACAGCATTTCACAAGGCATTTTTGTGCAAGAAATGTTATTCTTATGCAACTTGATTGAGTAACTCAACTGCCTTGTTATTCTCACAGTGGAATGGTTTATCCTGTTTACTTTATCAACATAGGGTATTTGGGAGCAGGTGATGAAGCCCTCGGAAAACATTAAGGTTAAAAGGTGAAAGATGGAACTCAAAAGTGTTCCAGAGATCACAAAAAAATGGAAAAAATGCTGTAACTGGAGACTGTAACCCTTGACCACAACATTATCTAAACAAGCAACAATTTAATGGATCCAGCAGATATGATCATTAAAGTGATGCTAGAAAGGAATCACCAGGTATAACACTGAAATTTAAGGCCGATTTTGTAACTATTATGTTTACCCCTCTGAATGAATAAGGAATTGTGGAGTTTCATGTTTTCAAGTGGGAATGTTATTGTTCTAATAAAAATTTTATGTCAAATACTATGTCTGCTGACCTAAATTTTTATATCATCTGACTGAATATATGGGATGTAATATAAGTTTTTTTAGATTTCTGCTAAAATAATTCATTTTATATGTGTATGTATTTAATAAATAAATACTGGTATTGTCTTATTCCTGAAGGTTTCACCTTTACCACTCACGATACCAGTATGTGCCCTAACCATTGATCAATTCCTACCCTTCAGTCCTTCATTTTAACAATTAAAAACCACGGTGATTTACCCTTCACTACCATGATATGTTGGTGGTAGACTGATACTTTTCATTTCGCAAACTTAGATTTGAAGGGTGTCTCTAAGAATCTGATGATTTTGGCACATATCCTCACTATTTCTTGTGTGTTGCTGTTAGGTGCAGGTGTATCCATTCAGCTTTCTTCCATGCTTGCCACAAATTGAAACTAATTATTCGTTTTTTTGTGCACTGCTATGTAATACTCAGTGACAACTCATTGCAGTTACAATAAATTTTTATTTGACAGCAAACTGTGTCCCAACAAATTTTTAATCCCTAATTACTGATCTGGTATTTTATGATGTGGCAGTTTCTTCTGAAGTGGAATATATGGTGTTCTGTTATATATGCATTAACATTTAATGAGATTCTGCTGGCAAGTGAATATTGTATTTACATATAGTTTTCACAGCAATTTGCATGCCAACCACTACAGTGTGTGTCATCATTCTAAATTTTACAATTTAATGTTCAATTATGCTGATTAGAACTAGCACTAATAATTTAGTAAAGGAAAGGAGAAGTGATATAAAGGATCTTGAAATACTAATTCATTAATAAAATGTTTAAAGCAAATGTGAGCAATGAATAATACCAGCCATCAATTAGGTGTGTGTAGTTCCAGAGGTTGTTTAAAAAAAACAAAAGTTGCATTTGATTTCTAAGGTACATCTAATCAGTATCTGTTTTCACATGAGTACATATAAATTTAACTTTGATTAGCATTCTTACATTCATATTTATATGGAATTTCATGAAATTTTTGTGGTTTAGTAATTATCTGCCTAATATAACAGACATGAGCTTTTCATTATAAAAGCAGTGAATGTTTGCAGGCACATTTAAGATGCTTCATTATACTACTTTTTGTTACTTGTATTTCAAATAATAGACCACAAAGACTACCACATAGATTATATGGTGAATTTATTGTATTTTTTTGCTTTCTGAGGTTGTAGTTACTGTTACATACTGCTTTCAATGTGGTCTTAGATATAATAAAATGACAAACAACTCAGATGGAAAATAATGATGCCTGGATTTGTGGTTCAATCGATTATCATTTCATTATTAATTAAAACATAAGTTAACCAATGTTATAGCAGTATCAAAACTGCTTATTACTGCTACATTGCATTGAAGATGTAAAGTTCCTAGCCTGAGCCCATACATAACACAGTCACACCCAAAATCCTGATACTAAACTGACCATCTGGAAGATGGTCAGGTCAGTATCAGGCTGCTTGTATGGTGTAGTGAATCTTCACTTGAACCATTTACAAGGAAAACATCAAATCCTGATAACAATGTTGGTACTAAATGAGGTCATTCAATAAAAAAATGGCTTTTGCTCAGGTGAATGAGAAATAAAAAGGGGAGTTTTTTGTGCTGAATCTATTATACCAGTATGACTGCAATTTAATGAATTGTTGATATATAATATTATAATGACTGTACCATTATACAAAGACATAACATTAAAATTGACAAGACAACAATTGAAATATTTAAAAGTAATACATATAGACAATATTTTTGATGAAGGGTTTATGAACCAACACTTCTATGGCTAGGCCTACCATTGTCTACAGGGTGAGTCTCGCCCTTTTAAAAAATGATAAGTGGTGCACACAAAGTCCATAATGTAAACTATGAACTGGGATAGACAATTTCTTAACAGATCTATCTTTTTAATTGAAATTTTCAAAGGATGATTTAAAAAAATAGAATACCATTAAAATTAGCAGAATTTTAGGTAAGTGACATAGAGGGTAGTATTCAGAGATGAAAAGTTGTTCTCATTACTGAAAAATTATTGGTCCTGATAGGACTATGAACTAATGATCTAAGGCAATAACACATCAGATAGTGTACTTTCTCCACTAAACCAGCTGCTTAAAAAATAATCCAGTGATATTCTTTGCAAAGGCGTTTTCTTGGAGTTATTTGATTTTCTTCACTCTTTTAACTGATATATTATGTTCCCTTAAAATTTAACCAGGAGCATTTACAGACTAGGAATAAATAAATTACCTGGTGGAGGAGGAGGCTCTTTTCTTTTCAGCAAATTCTTTTGAGAATCTGTCATTTCAGTTGATGGTTTTGTCTCACTTATTGTCTCTTCTGGTTTGGCAGATTCTCTCCCCTGATTGAAACCATAACTCATTTGGTAATGAGCGATGAAGTCGTCGTCAACCTGAATTGAAATTATTCATTTGTAATGGCTATATATCACAAAAATGCAATTAAGGGAGAATCAAATAAGCTACCGAGTTTACGGAATATTGATATCTTGTTGCTAGATTCAATTATATCAATTCGAAAAATGTGACATCCAACCCATTTTAGACCTTCACTCTAATTACATCTACAAATTCTGAGCTATATCACTAACATCCATATAGATTTATATAGTGAAAGTGTATTACAATTGACATGATGTTGTTTGTAGTAACTATGAATAGATCCCATTCTTCTTTGTTATGTTTGAATTAATAGGTGGTTAATATTGAGAAAATATTTGATGTTGAGTTACTTTGCCAAGAATACAGTACCAATAATGTTTTTATCTTGTAAAACTATACAACTGATGTTTATTACCTTAGGAAACCAAGCCTTTTTCTCATTATCCCATTCAAAGACAGTTCCATCACTTGGATCAGTGTAATAATGCTTATCTTCAGTGAAATTATAAGCTCCTTTTTTCAAGTCTTCAACAAGTGAGCTGGCATCATCAGCACTTCTAGAATGATCTTCGCTAGACGACATATTAATCCATTCATTCTTTTCGGTGTCCCAACTGTATTTTACACCATCCTTTTTATCAGTGTAAACGTATGTTTTACCATCATAGGCATAATCTGAACCAGTATCGTCCTCGGAAAATTTTGTTGGAGTGGAACCGTCAGCCTTCCCTCCCCCTTCGCCAGACTCTCGCTGTTTCCAGTTTTCTTTTTCTGTGCACCATTCATACTGAAGATTTGTATCTGGATCAGTGTAAATACAAGTACTTCCCTCGTAAGAATAACAAGACTGATCTTTTTCTAGATCGGGTTTATTTTTCTCAGTTGCTCCTTCCTTTTTTTGATCCATGTTCGTAACCTCCTAGGTAAGCGATTTACGTTGGTGAAAACCTTGAAAACTTAAACGCCTTTACATGACGCATTGCGTAACTCAATTGTTTCATCGAAGGGCTTGGTGATTCGCGTGATTCGTCTCTTTCCGGTCAAGTCGAAGCAAAACAGCCTATTCTTTGAATCCAACGTGTCTCAAAATGGGAAATTGAGTTGTTTCAGGTTAAAACTTATATAGTGTAAAAACAAAGAGCAAATAAGGGTCCATGGGATTGTACTAGTTATGTGGTATCTGTTGTCAGAATCATCAAAGGAACTTAATAATGTCTGATGGCAATTATTATGCTGTGGCTCGTGGAAGGAATCCAGGCGTCTATTACTCATGGTATTCGTTACTTAACATCAAAGAAGTTGCAAAAGAAAAATGTCAAATTCGTCTTAAAATTTTTTTTTCTGTGTTGTACCCGCGCTTCCAGGGAAGAGTGCCACAATGAAATTAAGGGATGGTCCAATGCAGTTTTTAAGAAGTTCGCTGTGGAGAAACTTGCGTGGGACTTCGTGAAAGCAAATTGTCCTAAAATGAAGCTAACAGCAGGTTGTAGCCCAGCAAAGAAGCGGGTGCATGAGGGTGATACAACCAGTGATGTTAGTACAAAAGTATTATTCTTGGAACGACTGCAGAAGATCGAGGATCAGATTCAACAGTTCCACGAAAACATTATGCTGGAGATTAATTCTTTGAAAACAGAATATATCTCCCAAGGATCTACAACATCCAAGAGCATAACCATCATAGATTTAGAGGATGCGCCGCCACCGAACTTACACATGCAAATGAAGTGTTCCACTACAAAGACATCTATGAAGTCATCAACAAATGTTAATACCTTTTGCAACAAAATTTTAAAAAGCACAATTATTATTAGGAAATTTTAATAATCATATTTATTTTCATAGGTCAAACATTTTGATAGTAGTACGAGTAATAGCTCGAGTGGATTTACAATGGACGAAAATGGATATGTCGTAGTGTACACTGATGGAGCTTGTTCCAAGAACGGTTTCAGTGGAGCCAAAGCCGGAATCGGCGTATGGTTTGGAGAAGAACACTTCTTGTGAGTATTTCATAATACACATTGTTTTAGTTGTCGCTATTACCTCATTCCCATCCGCAAGTAAATCAAAATTTTTAAAATTGTTGTATTCTGAACTTTAATTCCTTGACTCTTTTATCTCCTTTGATACCTTGTTTTCATCAACTCATTTTAGTGGGGAATCCTTTTCCCGAAATAAAAACCTATTAGTTGGTTTGGAACGGGAGAGATTTAGAGAAGTACTATTCATTGCCTGAAGAGCACATACACTATGCTGAATAAGGAGTAGTATTTTCAATAACTGTCTCTTATTTTTTAATTAACAGTGACTAGGCTAATACAAAGGCTAAGGAGGCAGACATAACTTTTGTTAGACACATGAAAACAAATTATTACAAATGAATCAACATAGTTATGTTTACACAAAAACTACAAAGAAGCATTGAAATTTGGGCATGGTTGGAAAGAGGCAATTAATAATCAATTAGGAGCTCGACAAATATTAGGAGGATTGTTTCCACTAAAATTGCATGAGAGAAAGAAGGCAATCGTAACCAAATTGATATTGTATATAAATTTTTCGAGCCCCTTGTATCCTCTCGCAACTTCTTAATATAAAAAGTCTGCTTAGGTCATTACTACCTATAATCTCTTGCCCACTCACTACCAGCCTGTGAAAGATGCATCATCCTGAAGGTTCCATGCCACCTCCTTTCCTACATACACCTAGACTGGCTGGAATAGTCTAGTGGGCAGACTAAACTATTCCAGCTGGCCAACTCAAATTTCATAGGCTCAAGTTCTGCCTTGGGTTCTGGTGTTGTATTCATCCAATTTTGACATTCTCCCATTTGTGGAAAAAACTAAATTGCATTATTGCAGTGCATTTAAGAACTGTTTCCATCAACACACCCTATATATAAAATGTCAACTTTGACTTCCAGACACTCAAAACTCTATATGTACCTACAATAAGCTTATTTCCCATGACCTTCCATTCCCTATGCACGTCTTTCCTTCCTCCATTAACCCCTCTTCAAATGCATATTCCAACATATTCCCAGTATAATTTCTCATTGATTTATCCTTACTGATAATGCCTTTTCTTTGATAACAGATTTTCTCACAAACCGGGACCTCTGCTATGAGAAGTAGATTTGTCACCTTTGTCAAACTTCACCTTGGATGCCCAGAAGATATCTTCCTATTAAAATTTCCCCTGAAGGCTCTCCTATGGCTATGGATGACATTCACCTCCTTTGGCCACATGCTATAACATCCTTCAACGCCTTCATCTCCAATCTTATTCCCTCTTTGCTGTACACATAAACACAAATATTATCTCCACACCACAGTTCACAAAAAACAAGCATGCTTACATTAGGGCATCTGCCATTTCATCCACCAAGCATTCCCTATTCTAAATGCAATCAATTCACACTCACCTTTGTGAAACCATGTTATGATTGTAGGTAAATGTAATCTTCGTTGGTTTCAAAGGGAATTTATTATAATACGACCAGTTACATTGAATAGTTCATATCATCAGGTAACCAGTTGTAGTTCACATGTAGTTGACCTGATGTCAACTATTTAATGAAACCGGTCATGTAATTATAAAATCTCTGTGATACCAAATGAGTTATTTACCTGTAACCATTCCCTATTCCATTCTCTAAGTATCTGTGGTAGCCGTCTGTAACAACCCCAATCCTTCATCACATTTCTATTTAATGATCACCACCCAATTACCTGGCTAATCAAAATCCCTTCTACACAGAAAACCATGATTGCACCCTTATGCTCCCATATTTTCCCCACCAATAACCTCCCCATTCCACCTCCCCATTTACACTATATATGTATATACAATAAAAGTATTTAAGTTTGTTCACTCGGGTGAATACATATTGGTGAGAGACAAAAAAGAGACACACAAAATGAAGAAACTCACTTTTTTATTTGAATTTTCAGTGGATGCTAAACCAACTTCTTCAGAAGGGAGAGTGGGTGCAAATGGGTCTCATTTTAAGTTCTCTTATTTGACTTCTTTTATATTGCATGTGCTCTTCAGTGTTTTCCATTAAGTATATACATGTTTATATATACATACACCTTTCCTGGGATTCCTCTAATCCCAATTCTCCAACTCCACAAGAATGTGGATGAAATAAAAGAATATATCAGAGTTTGTACTACTTTTAGGAATATTTCAGAACCTGTGAAGAGAAGGATTACTAATAATTCTGCAGAAATAGAAGCCGCAACTGCAGCGATAGAAGCAGCTCACTCTGCAGGTCAGATTTTTTTGCATGCAGTTGTCTTATTTGTTGATCTCTTGTTGGAGTAAGAGATTTTTTTATCTGAGTATGTGGAAGGACTTGGGAGAATATATAGTTGCTCTTGCTTGAATTTAGGCTGGAGAGTAGTTTTAAAGTTTTTATTATAGTTTTATTATTTTTGAAAAATACCACAGAATTCATAATGGATCTACACTAGCAAGAATGCATTTGAAGTCAAGAGAGAGTTGTAAAATGTTGATTTAGTTTGAGAATAAAGTTTGTATACATCAGATCTTAGTTTTGCAGAAAAACACTTGTTTGGATTCAGAAAATAATGATCCTATTTTTTAAAGCAAGCATGTGGAGTTCTATTCAGATTTTAGGGCTATATTTTATTATGAATTTATTTAGAAAATTTTAATATTTTTTAATTCATATTTTCAATTTGGTGCGATTGTCTCTCCATTCTAGGCATAAAAAAACTCAAGTTGTTTACTGACTCAAGTTTTCTTATTTCGGCAATAACCAATTGGATTAAGAAGTGGGAGAAAAATGGCTGGAAAACAGCTAATGGGGAACCAGTTAAGAATAAAGAGGAACTTATTCTCCTTAACAATGCTAGGAAGAACTTGGATGTGATATTTGTAAGTATGAGTCAGAACATATATATTTAGTGTAGTTATTTTTAAGTGTGGATCATCTCACAATGTAAATATCATCTTAAGAGAAGCATTGGTATCTCATAAGTTGCAAACAAAGAAATAAGTAACTATATACTTTTGCATTACCATTCGTTTTGAAATGAAATGATCAATATATGTATTTGTCAAATTCTCCATTTACAATGAGTATGACTCATTTTTTATTCAAGATCAACTTAATAATATTTATTAACAATTTTCTTTGGCATTGTAATTGAGTCTGAAATGTTGGTAATTAACTACACAGAGAGGCCCGTAAGTTCCCATACAGGTCTAATATAAAGTAACTAAAAGCCCTCATTTCCAAATTATTTATGGTGTTAAAAAAGTCTTCTAAAGGAATCTTGTTTTGCTGGTCGATTTGGTACTTAACCCTAGCAGATGATCAGTATTACCTCTTTCTTACATTGTTCTTTTTCTTACATTCATCAGTATTTGAGGTAAGAAAACAATTGGGCCGAGAATGTCATTTACCATCAAAATATGCCATTTTTGATGTTGCCTATTTTTGTGTGTATATTTGATGTTGCATATACACTTTTTGATAATAGGTTGTTTTCATATTTGCCCATATGTACTTATTTCTAAACTAGTAAATATACATTCCTTACTCCACCCCTTTCAGGAACATGTGAAAGGGCATGCAGGGAATTACGAAAATGAACGAGCAGACTTCCTGGCACGAGAGGGTGCAGCCAGATGTGTTCCAACTAAGATGTTTTAGCCAGTGGCTAGACTGAAGAGTAATATCATAATTGTATTTTCATACTAGTCTGTAAAAGAATAAGGACTTATATTTACTTCTCTTATGAAATATTCTTAGCTGTTTAACTAAGTTAAAATCTTTTGACCGACAACACATTGATTTTCCAAACTCATGTAATTTCTGAAATTTGCCTCAGTCTTATGTTTATTTCCCATCACTACAGGGTGGTTTGACAGTGGACATGCCGGGAAAACATGGGCAATTAAGTTTGTATTCTGGAATGTTGTAAATAATGAATACTCAAAAAGTGCACGGAGGGACATAAAGTGTCTGAAAAAAATCATCAATAAAAATAATTTTTTTTAAATGGTAGTTTTACTTTATGAAAGTGGTTTTTAACTGGAAACTACAATTCCCCTGAATGTGTTTGAATCCCAGGGATATCGAATTGTTTTCATGATTTAGCGTGTCTTCTGAGTTATGGAAAGACCACAAAATTTTGGAGTCAAAGCAATAAGCCTTCCATATTCCCTATAAATTGCCAAACAAGTTAGAGCAGGAGAGATGATGTTGGCAACTATATTATCATTATAAATGTGCAGCAGGTGGACCAGTAGTTGACCTCTCCCCTGCGCTTTGATCTTCACATTATTTTTCCTATTTCAATTTGAACGGTAGAACAACACTTAATGGTATTTTGTGGTACCATACCTAAACAAAGGTCTCTGTGAGTTTTTGTCAAAGACACATACATAGTTCTGATCTGATCCATAGAAGTCCATATTTGGACATTTTTATTTTGTTATAAAATTGTCCTTGATATGAAGAAGAATGGGTTGAGACTAAGAACAGCACAAAATGATGAAATTGTATTTGTTTCAGCCACTCTAGCCATTCTCTGAGAGGAAAAAAAGAATAAGTCCAGGACTAATACAGTTTTTCCACTCATCAGAGTGCCACCTTCCGAGCACATGCCTTTAGTTTGGACTCTCAAGCATATAATATATATGAAAACACTGCCAGCCAGCAGATACTGACCCCGAAGTATGCAATTGCCTCCAATAGCTTAAAGATTAGACCATGTGCATTTTGTTTATTTTCAGTCGATTGTTATTTCATTAGTTATTGAAGTTGATTTAAATGTATTTGAAATTCACAACCTGAAGGAAAACTCAGGAAAATTATGTTTATCACAAAGGAGAGGCTCCTATAGGGTCAGATGACTTGTATAGCTTCATTTATGATTACATACAAACTAAAATCTCACCTGAGGTTAAGAATTTGCACCGTTTTTCTGAATCATGCCCTGGTCAAAACCGGAATGATTGTGAGATTTTTAATGACCCTGCAGGCAAGCAAAAGATTTGACAAGATCTATCACTATTTCCCAATGTGCACTCATTTTTGGCATGTGATTGTGGTACTGTTAAAACAGTAACAAGATGTCGAGTTTCCCTACCCTCTGAGTATGAAAAATTTATTAAAGTAGAAAAAGGTTAAGGCCATTTACGTATGGTAAAAATATTAACACATCGGACGTTTTAACTTCAAAGATGGTTGCCATGTGTATCCAAAAAACTTCAAATGCCATAAGCAACATGGTACTGAAGGAAATGTGGACTACTTACTGAGTATGTAAAAAAAAAGTCTATGAGTATATTGATAGTTTAGCATAGTCAACTTTTAAGGTGGTAAAACCCAAGACTAATCAAAGACTGTCACCAGAGCCTAATTAAGGCCATGGAAATTAACAAAAAATAAAAAAAATTCAATATACATATTTCTGGTCTAAGAACAAACTAGAAAGAGACTGGCTGCAGAATAAGATGAAGTTCTATAACTTTGTCTTTCAATGACTATTTTAATTTGTATAAGCCTGTCGAACCTAAATTATGTTTTAAACAGTTTCATTTTATTTTGAGCACTCAAAATAAATTTAAAATTTTCTTTGTGGTGAGATCTTAAACATTTCCTTGCTTATTTGGTGGATGAGATGAAAAATGGTACACGTCCAGCACGTTTCATTTTTGTTTTGCAAAATTTTGGCATGAATTTTAGCATCAATAGACAAAGAAGGGAATCCTATGAGATCTGACGAAAAAGGTTTTCTGGGGTTTCTATACTTCCCAATTCTACAAGTCTTGCATATCACCTTCCATTGGTGATATGCAAGACTCAAAATGGGATTTTTGGGCTTTTACTGTTTTTGAACTCACTGATTCGTATATATGCACTCACCAAAATATAATAGAGATGTTTTTGCATATCTTTATTGATAACTGATTAGGTGTACATCACTACACTTGACACAAAATAAATAAGTTAATTGTATTCTTAAGTTTTAGTGTCACTGGTTTGACTGTTAAAAACTAAGAAAAATAATAAATAACAACTTTCCTTGGGCAAAAATATATTAAGAGACTTTAAATTTGAAGAGCATTGGACAAAGAGAAGATATTATTAATCTTTTCTTTAGGAATGTGGATGTGCTAAGGAAAAATAAACACGAAATACTGACTCGTTTTTCAGAATTATCTCCCCTTGATAATTTTTATGTTTCTAATTTGTACTCGGAAATGGAGAGACTACACCATCTCCAATTTTAGCCATTGGTTCTCTTTTCCGATTGAAACATTCTCCTAACAACTTTCACTGAAAATTTATATATCTTTAGTATTTCTTAGTATACTGTATTAGAATTCTTGGTTGAGGCTTCCGCAGAGTTTTGGATTTAAAAATTCACTGCTTTCAGGTTTTTTTTCCGTGTCTGTCCATGTTGTGCGGACAACAGTTTTTTCAGCGTTGCAGCTAGCGTCACTTCGGACCTGAAGACACTAGCTGCAACGCTGGAGAAACTGTTGTCCCCACAACATGGAGACATGGAAAAAAACCTGAAAGAAGTGAATTTTTAAATACTGTATTAGAACTTCATACATGCCCGAAATGAAACCATGAAGTGTTATTTTTAATTATGTAAATTATTTTCAATT
>WURS02180748.1:0-20899 GCA_011762765.2 Rhinocypha anisoptera
GTAACGGGAATTTACCGTCTGGTATAAGTTTCAATCGCTCTTTAAAAATATTGAAATAAATTGAGATAGAAAAGGGAGAGAGAAAGATAATAAATTAATGGAAATTGCGGAATTGGGACGACATGAACGTTGACTCGAATGGCCGAGAGCGGAAATTGGCTGACTGGATCGTTTAAAACCGGCGGCTTTGAATCAAGGAGGGCTCGAGGTTTTGGAGATGGTTAAGATGCAGGACGAATCTTAAGCCGAGTGGATCAGGGAGAGTGGTGGATCGGACGAATGGGACTGTGGGGGGTGGGGGGTTGAGGCCGGATCGGATGGAAAGGGGGAGGAGGGAGACGCAGGGGGTTGCGGCCCTCCGACAGCGGGCAGGTAGGATGGGAAGATTAGGTCGCCGAGTGTACATCGAGGGCTGGCTGGGTAGTGGAGCAGGGGAGAGGGGGAGGGGAGGCACGAGTAGGGAAAAAGAGAGGGATTTGCATGGAGTTTGGGGTAGAGAGAGTGAGGGAGAGGGAGTTCTGTCGCGAGGGAAATTAGGAGGGGCCGGAGAGAGTACGGACTTGTCCGGGCGGGGAGGATGGGAGCTTGGAGGGAGGGATGATGAAGTGTGGGGAGATGACAGAGGAAGGAAACGCGGATAGACATTGGGAATCAAGTAAATTTGTAGTTCGATTCCGTGGAAATTAATTACCGCCACCATCAAGGATAACCTAGGAAAACCTACGCATGCAATTCAAGTAAAATGCGCCTCACGATAAGGAAATATCCAATCACGACTCCTGTTCTTATGAATTCGTTTTCGAGAGAAATTTTCATCTGCAAGGGAGTCATTTCTAATATGAGAATCACCCAAAGCTCCCAAAAACATAGATTACTGAAGCAAGTAAATGTTAATTAAAATTATCAGTAAAAATTCGAAGGAATTTTTCGCCATAAATATAATAGGATATTGGTATATATAAAGCACATATTAGGATTCAACCTTCGTAAATGAGCGTTCAGTATTATATGTAATATTGAACTTGAAGATTTTATACCATGAGGCTCAGTAATATCTCCTATTAACGATGTGGACACATATTACTTTTATTTTATATGGATTTTTAAATGATTAATATTTCTGTGATAATGAATAATATAATATTAAATTACTATATTGTGTCATGTATTATGCCATATCGGCCTAAAGGATAGATAAATAACAAGAGGAATAAACCTTTACACATTCTGATATATAAAATATCTCAGTCAAACTGCGGGTTCTACGAGTATATAGTTTCTGTGATCAACAATTTGATTATTTGATGTTCATATCTGAGGAAAGAATAGTTAGTTATAATCATTTTATTTATTAATGTCAAACTATGTAAATTTTGACAACTATCCCTCTCATATATAACAAGCGATATGAATTTCACTTATTAGAAATATGTGATTTATAAATAGATTTCTTGTTACAGTAGCAATGGAGCTTCATTAAGAATTATAAAGAGACGTGTTAACAGTAGGTTTTAGTCTATCTCTAACAGTTTTTGAAATGCGATTCTCTAATAACCTAGTTGAAACGTCATGCGATAGAAACAATATTCTCGATCGTATAAATTCTATACGTAACCTTTTTGGAAACATGTTTAGAAAGAATAAAAAAATATAGTTCGGAAAAAGAATAACCTCTATCGCATATTATAATAACAATGTTCATTGTATTATTGAATAATTATATTTCTAAAATTGATTGCTAATTGGTGTTATCATGAATAGTAGCATTCTACAAAGGTACTAAAATGTCTCCTAATGTCATTTAGAAAGTATTTGATATAAAATTTTGAGGAGGAAGTGAATGGCTGGAAAATGCCATTAATTACCTACCTTGCTCACACGTAAAGTGTAAATAGATTTGAAAAATACTTTTTAAAATTTACTGATAAACCAATTTCCATTTAAATATTTAATGTAAATTGTTGTCTATGGATAAGTCAGTATTTTATTCATTCTTATTCGGTTAACTTGTGCTGATAAAAATGTTACAAATAATGAAAAATTCTTTGAACCCAAATAAAACTTTGCAAATCCATTTCTGATGTAGTCGAACCAGAGCGAAACACCATAAAGATATAATGGGAGTCAAAAAGTCTAATTTTTGTATCAATTTTTATGAATTAGGAAAAATTAAAGTAATCGAGTCTTGATATAAGCACACTAATTCATAGCGATATCGCTATTAATTGCTTTAAAATTTGTACAAAAATCAAATTACAATTTTTTTATAATTAATAAATATGAGTGTAATCAATATTAAATCAATATACAACATTTGTATTTTATTCAATTTTATTTTCCTCTTTCCGTGTTCCTATCCTTGAATATCAGCCTTTTGGCTTTCCAATTTTAGTTATCATGAATATTTGAATAATGGCCTTAAGGGGAAAAGACCGGACGTCCATGTTTTTCATTTTTCACTTCTAAGCGTAACCTCCAACTTCCGGTTTTCCGCCTATGCTGTAGATTAGGACTGTTTTCAGAAAAACAAGGGCATTTGTTTTCCCACCAAACTATGACCGTCGTACTTTATTTTATGGGCTTCGAGGCCAGGCTTCAATGAAAACAATATGATATGACAACCATTATGAAAAATGGATGTGGTGTCGATATGTGGAGTATTTTTTTATATTCCTTCATATTTTCATCACATTCAATCTTTCCTCATCGAAGATCTATGTATTTCATAGTATAATTAAAATATTGAATATCCTTTCCACATGCTGACTTTAAGTGTCCCTAACATCCTTGCAATATATCATATGTTTTTTTTAGCATTGAGCTCATTGATTGTTTTCACCAACTTATTTCAAGTATTAGCACTGCGCATCTTTTGTTCATTTTCTCAGCCTTTAGTCTTTTTTTAATGGAAGATCTGAGCATACATTGTTTCAGAATCAAAGAATATCTTTTTTTTTACATTTCAAAGAATAATTTCTTTTTTTACATTTCTCTTTACAGCGACCCACAATATTAACTGAATAGTTTTAGAAGGATATTTGGAAGTTCCTAACGGAAGCAGAAATTTTTCTATAAGCATACGGAAAAAGTTACTAATTAATTGTGCATTCTACATGCCTAGAATCTGACAACTAGGCTAAGATTTATTACCTATTCTTGTATTTTAGTAGGTTAGGGTTTCATTTTTAAAGGAGAATGAAATGCACTACTTATCTCAATTGATATTCATCCATCGTGAGTTTATAGTGTGAATAAATATACTCTAACTTTTTCGAATGATCATCAACATTTAGGTATTAGCTAAAGATTTTAAGTTATATTCAATCGAATGGTAAATAAATATTTGAAATAATGGCTTAGATGTATTCGAAAATTGTACTTATTTGTGTCCAGAGCCATAATTGTTCACGTAACACCTTTACTATATCACATAGATTAACAGCCAAATTTTCGTAGACATTGGCGTTTGCAGCTAATTGGAAGTTAGATTGGACATTTGTGCTTACATGTATCCCTCTAAAATTATATAATATACCAAGGGCAATACGTTTTTCAAGCTCGTAATAACGCGAACACAAAGGGTTATTTGATATGTTCTCGAAA
This sequence comes from Rhinocypha anisoptera, assembly GCA_011762765.2. Taxonomy (NCBI): domain Eukaryota; kingdom Metazoa; phylum Arthropoda; class Insecta; order Odonata; family Chlorocyphidae; genus Rhinocypha; species Rhinocypha anisoptera. The sequence goes on from WURS02180748.1 coordinate 3,604, forward strand.
ATTTCCCGCTACCGTTTCAAACACATGAAGGAATCGATATTAATGATTATGAGTAAAATTAAATAAATCAGTAAAAATCAGAAAATAAATCTTAGTAGGGAAGTGTCGTTTCTCACGTAATGTTTTTAGATACCTTAATTACGGTTAAACGATTGTTGGAAAAATACGCTGTTTGAAATATTGTATATTATTCCACACAAAAAGCGCTGTGTTTATTCGATAAAGAGATGAATCTTTTAGTATATTCTCCCAAGGGGCTAAATAAGTAAAGAAAGATTTCGAGCTTGAAGTGATACAAGAAAGCTGTAATATTGATTACCATAAAGAGATCGGGCACACGATTTGCTGTGGAGTATGGAGGATGTTAGCAGAACAACGGGGAGACCCTAATTCAGCATGCCGGAAGGTGGTGAGGTTGCATCCGTCTGGTGCGTAGCAAGCGGCGTCCTGCATTTAGCCCAGTGGATTGTTTAGCCACGACCACTGCAGTAGGGGTTTAGCGCCTGTTCTATTAGCGAAAAGCACCTGACCACACAACTCGAGTCCCCGTCCGAGAGCGTGCCTAAACCTTCTTAATTACTTAGCACTTAGCGTAATCTATTCATTTTTTTAACTCCGGATCAACAGACAATTTCCTGGAACGAAATCATGACGAAGTTTATAAATAAAAACTTGAGCAATGTGTTTGCATTTACTTTGACCCAGGGTTATAGATAGAACTATGGAAATTCCGTAAAAGACGTATTTATTATTTTATTTAGCTAATCTTAGTATTGTTCTTTTGTGTTTTTTTTCAGAATACCAATGCGAATACGTGTTACGTGAATTTTACCAAAAATAAAATTAGAAGGTTGATAAATGTTTAAATTCATTTTGGGTTTCAATAGAGGTTCCGCGGCGAAGTTTTGAGATAAAGATTGAAGTCACATTAGTTTAAAACACTGATTTTTGGAAAAATTAAATTCCTTTTTTAAGGCATGTATACTTAATACGATTAAACAGAAGGAATGCTTTAAGTTCCAGTAACTTTATAAATATATAATAGTAAATCTATTATAATTCCAGCATTAGAATTATGATTACAGGACCAATAGCTGTAAATGAGCTGTTCTAGAAAATATCCATTCTAGAAATTGTCACCTTTTGTAATGGATCAAACCGCCAATGTCATGCATCAATGATTTTCCGGATCAAATAATTCTTAATAAATATTTACAGAAGTTTATTAAAATCTCTTCAGTTAGAAATATTATAAATGTAAGAAATATATATATATATATATATATTAAATAATCGATAGATAAAAAATCTTTAAGCGTTAACGAAAATATATGAAACAAAACAAACAAATTATTGCTCAATCGTGGATGCGATGACAAATTCTAACGCTCATATTATTCCTGAAGATCAAGAAGAAGTATACTTAACTCTACTTTGAATAGATTTACATTCCGATAATTTTTCATTCCTTTTTTAATCTCAGACTAACCCACTGGCCTAATTTATCACAATAGGCTTCGTTTTCTTTTTTGTCTATCTTATACCGTTCTACTCATTAGTTAATCTCTCTCAGAAACAGCAGCATCCCTAAGATGCATTTTGCCTTTCATGGTTTGACATGCTTCCTCCCCGGTCTACTTCCAATCATGCGATTATAGAGAGTAATTTTTTTTTGGATCCTCTTATCGTAATCCTGCCCAGACGGACAGCCCACGCTATCTTAGGATCCTAATATATTCTCCAGGAAGAGGTTATGGAAATCGTTCATTGTCGTCACGACCTTGACGGATATTATATTCTTTAGTACGCACTAGTATTCCCTTTTATATCACCTATGAAAGACGATAAGCCTATTTTTATCCTTTTTCATTTTCATGCTACGTTACGGTCAGAAGATTTACTCAAGGTGCTATCTAATTAAATAGATGGGACTTATTAATACAGAAATTTTTATGTAAAATCACTGTGTTTTTTTCGAAGTAACGCTCTATTTTCATTTCAAACAAGGAGTAGTGTCACACAAGATAAACAAACTGTTGAGCTCGTTCCATGTCCTTCACCTCCGCGATTCATGTGGATCGTTACCTATCTCTTCTCTGTGGCAGTATTTTGAATTTTTATTCTTTTCTGTTAACCTACTGATTTTCCATTAATCCTAGTATAATGACATATTCTAATGTTATCATTCGAGAATTTTGTGATCTCATCCATTATTTTTTCATTGAAAAATATATCACAGGTATTTTAATCTGTAATTTTCATCACTAGGCAAACGAGTGATGAAAACCATCATATAGAGACCATATGCTCACTGTACGAAAGAATCTGATCTTTCCAACGATTAAGCCACGCCCTTTTCGTTCCTACTGCCACCAAAATTGTCTCGTGTTTCTAAGCTATCTCTTCGCCCTTCTCTCATGGCGCAAATATATTTTAGACAGTAATTAGCTCGCGATCAACCTACAAAATGTACCTTTCATTACTTAGCATGTGGAATTTTTCTAGCTATCCTATTATCTATCAGATTCTCATTTATTTGTTTAACTGTGGTCAAGTTCGTTAACATCTTTGTTTTTGATGTTATATGTCTCGATAGAGAAAGTATGAAATCGTCAGTGCGATATGTTACTAATTGTATATCAGTTACAGATTTTTTATATTTTTATCGTTTTCATAATGAACTGAGCAAATTCATATTGTCATATCGACTAACCGAGAATTAATTACTTGAATTAATTTGAATGAAAACACCTTACCAATCTTTTGTGTGACTCATTTTTCAGTGTAATAAAATATGTTTATTTTTCCCTTTCTCATTCTCTCTCCTAACCGTTTTGCTTACTTAATTCGTCACCCTCACTTAATAAATTGCTATTTGTTCATTTTATTTTGAGCGCCTGCTTCAGTTAATACCATTATCCTCTATCGTCCATGTTCTTGTCCACGTGGTATGAATTAATCTACTTAAAAATGTATGCCAAAACGTAGTAGTTCAATTTTGAAACCAAAATCTTGGGTTGAACCGATCCCTAACACGTAACTCGTTTTACCGTTTCAATTCGTTGGTGATTTCAAATTATTTCAAAGAGATATATAATTTTTACTGTGAGAAAATTTATATGTATTTATATATTCATATAAATAATTTGACTAATTTTTATAATGAACCTTTCATTGTGCATCCATTTTTATAAAGTTTCTTGAGAATTGATACGAGAATACGAGTATTGATATTACCTCTATTTTATATCTATCGTAAGAGATGAGCGAATTTTTTAATGAATAATTCTCAAGTGTTTTTCGTAAACTGGATTGACTGTGGCGTCACTTTATGGAACCGCTTCATACTTGGAAGGAATACTTTGTTTTTCCACATAAAAGGACTTTTAACAGTCACAGGCGAGACTTGGTGGTAGGAATCCATAACGATAAATGAATGAGCACTATTCCACAAAAGTGTACTTTTAATGCGTACAACGGGAGTTTCAGCTTACTTAGCCATCTTCAGGTACAAGATAGGTAAGCCGAAACGCGTCTATGGCCATTAAAATATATTTTTTGTGTAAAAGTGCTCTTTCACTTATGGATAACAGAACTTTGTTGCACTTCGAGGGTTTCAACATTACAGTCGCCATCAAGTTATGATTGTATAGTTCATTGACCTGATGATGACTGTATAGTTGAAACCCGCGTAGTACAACAGAGCTCTTTTTTGTGGAAAAAAAGTATTCCTTTCAAGACTATTTGGTAAAATAAAAGGCGTTGAATATCGGTGTAAAATGATGCATAAATTCCCTGAAAAATAAACGATATAAAATTAACTCTTTTATAGAAGCAACCTTGTTATATAACTACTACTATTTTTCCAATGATATTTATGTTTGCTGGTGGGTGTATTTCCCTGTTTCATTGCATTTGATCTATTTTTCCTTCGCGTTTTTCTTCAAGCAATTGAGCCGTTCATAAATACAGAATATCTTACATATCCCTTTTTCATCTATATTTGAATAATTACTTCAATGATCAACAGTAATTAGTTCATTGATGCGTACTCTGTACGACATCTAATTCATGTGAGGAAAATTTAAATTTGTCATTAGATATTTTTATTTGAAAACTAAGAAAAATGCTGTCTGAATTGATGTATGCTCATAAGTTGAAGATTACGTTTAATTGTTTGTAAAGTAAGTATTTAGTAGTGACAGGAAAGTGATTCCTTAATTTTACAGTAACAAAAATCTAGATGTAAGTAGCCCTAAGTTACATGAAAGGATGCGTGTTATTCACTTAAACTCAATACTAAATTAATCGTTAATGACTTCAAAAGAAATTTTGTATTTTTTATATTAAGATATGCAACAAAATTCCTCGTAAATTAAGGCATAGTTCCTCTTACCATGAGTACACAAGAAAGCAAGGAAATGAGTTCGTCTTGAAATGCATATCATTTTCCTTGACGAAAGGCAAAATGTATTACTATGAGAAATGAGACACTTCGTGAGACCCACTATATGAATGAAAGCGCAATGAAGACGAACACCCATGTGCTCTTAATAATGGAAAAAATGATCATGCTTGTTACACACTTGTGAAGAAGACGACAAATGACGGGAAGGAGGAATTGGTGAGCACTAGGATTCTCCTCAGAAATTGCGGGTGAAGTAGGGAGCTGAAAAAATATTCTCTTTCGTGAATATTTGAAACTTTTATTCAGAAATATACTCTTTCCATCTGGAGTCAACTCTATCTTAGTCAACAGAAACTTCATAGCTGAAAAAGCCTCATAGCTGAAGATGAAGTGGCGAACCTGTTTTTTTTGCTGTTGTAATGTTAAATTTTTGATTGTAGATAACCCAAAAGTTCCATTCTGTTATGCGTGTCGTGGATGGAAATATCACTGGGAACCACCGAATGGAGAATTTCCCATTTTTCATATGCTGCGCTGTTGTCATGACTCTTCACAATATTTCTTGGCTTTAACACATTGTCGGCTTTGGATCTGCCTTATCTACACATTTGGTGATAATATTCATCTCTCTGAATTAGTATCCTTTACTGTGGCTACCATCAAGTTTATTGAAAAAAAAACTGCTTCATAATATAAATGAACTGTTATCGAATACTTAGAACTAATTATTTTGTGATATTTAAAGTTAATTGGAATAAAAATATCTCAGGATATTGGGGAAAAAATTACATCGAAGTACTTTAATAGTGTCCCTTCAATAGAACTTAAGAAATGTTTACACACCTGTAATCGTCCTTGCAAAAATAGATTTATGGGTTATGACGCAATCGCACCATGCACAGTTCGCAGAATTATTATAGATTCCCAGATTATTATTTAGAGAAATGATATCAATCGTATAATTGCAATGTTCAAATTTTACCCCCGCCAAATCAGCCTAAGCAGTTGGATTTATTTTGGGGAAATCAATAAATAAAATAATCAATGGTTGTAAAGAGAGGATAGAAGCATAGAGAATATATTTCTTACCTATATGAGGGCATATGCCGGAAAATCATACTGACTTCCAATACTCTAACAGCATTTCGCTATCACTAGATGAAGTCACAAATACTATACTCTTTTCTCATGCTGAATCCCTTAAACACTTGAAGAAAATGTTAAGAAGGTGACTACATCAGTGATAGTAGGAGTGATATCAAAGTTATGACTTAAGTCAACACTTAAACCAATACCTGAGAAATGAAAATACAACAATATATAATGACTATATCACCATTAGTATAATGGGTCACCTATGAAAACCATTCATAAATAGCTTCCACAAAATATTCTTTAGATTTTGTGAAGAATGTATTGGTCGAACAAAAAGTTTAGGATTAATATTGGTTAGGTAAAAGAGAGGACCTTTTTAACGTCCAAGTCCCATTTCAACGAGGCAGATATGTCAGCTGTAATACCTATGTTTAGTGTGTTATACAATTTCAAAAAAACATTTTTATACTCAGCGCAACGGAATTATTAAAACCAATGTATAAACGACTTGAATTAACTTTAATGGAAATATTTATTATAAATACGTATCAACGTTCTTACGTAACAGTGCTACTCATGTAAACAGTCAACCCATATCATTCCTATTATGACATACCAAGCTCATTTCACGCAACTCTTTCAAAAGGGGTCACTGTACAATAAAGCGCTCTGAATTAATAGCCTTTACACCATCTTAATGCTGTTCCAGGAAAATATAAAAGGTGAAGATTTAAAGTCTAGTCGCTATGTGCTTATTTTCCCAACATTTATGAAATTTTTCGTTCATTCATTAGCGCATTAAAATACGGTGAAGGTGGCGAGTTTACCGAGGATTTTGGTCGGGAGGAGAAGTTGGCCGTTTCCTTGCATATGCCCGGGCGATTACGAGGGGACTCTAAGCAAGAGGGAAGGTTGAGAGGGGGAAGGGAAAGGGGGAGCGGGACGGCGTCGACGAGTGACACCTGGGAAGTGACTGTGCATTGCGGCGAAAGGATTAAGGATAAGAGAATGCGGGGGAGATTATTTCGAAGGATAGGATTAGGCACCTCTTGGTCGTGAGAAATGGTGGTATGGGTGTTGGAGGGAATCCGGAATTTACCCTGACAGGCTGTTAGTGCTCACCGTAAATCGCAAGGCGAAAAAATGCCCTGGTGAATGGTGCATCTGGACGTGGAAATTGTTAATGAGGAGTGCAAGGAGTGCATGAAGGATCTTTGGTATTATTTTTGCGTAAAAATGTAATGTTTAACTGTAATTTTGGATTAAAAAACTCAGTAATTTCCGTACTTGAAAAAAACAATTTCTTCTAATGGCAAATCCTTTACTATGATACTGTATTTATTTCCTTGATGTGTTTTAATTTAACGTTTATTTCCTTAATTGTAAAGTTTTCTCTTAATTATTATCACTTTTATCCCGTTTTTATTTTGTGTATGAATGGGGATTGGCTTTGGTTTTACCAGTCCTGAAATAAAGACGGCACCACGACACCTATTCCCGGTTTAGTAAACTGACAAATTCTGACAATATATTTCTGGATTGCAAGGAGTACATGAAGGATCTTTGGTATTATTTTTGCGTAAAAATATAATGTTTAACTGTAATTTCGGATTTAAAAACTCAGTAATCTCCGTACTCGAAAAAAACAATTGCTTCTAATGGCAAATCCTTTACTATGATATTGTATTTTTTTCCATGACGTGTTTTAATTTAACGTTTATTTCCTTACTTGTGAAGCTTTCTATTACTTATTATCACTTTTGTCCCGTTTTTATTTTGTGTGTAAATGGGGATTGGCTTTGGTTTTACCAGTCCTCAAATAAAGACGGCACCACGACACCTATTCCCGGTTTAGTAAACTGACAAATTCTGACTATATTCCTGGATTGCGTGAAACAACACTTGGCTATGAGAACCCTTAGTGAACATTCATGCTTTTAACTTTTTTCTCATTTTTATATATCTGGATATTTTCCTCGAAAAAATATTCGGCTTTCATATGCTGAAACATATTCTACCGTAAATTAATTTTAATATTTGGAAATAATTAGGTATTTTTGAGGGGGAATAGCCTGAAAATGGAAGTTATAAACTAAGATTTAATACGCCATGCATTCCTACACCTTTATTGATAAAAGAGCACAATTATAAATAATAAATTGTCATGGAGCCTATTTTTAATATATGAATCATTTAATTCAAGCATCAAGCACTTAGGTTTGAATTTACAATTATCTTTACGCTGATGTTTGTTCTGTTTTTGTAGAGTATGTTCAGTTAAATATTTGATCCGTCTTATATACTTTAGATCTTATAGTGAGATAGGGCTTAGTCTCAAAGGAATTGCTCCGAATCTTTAGAGACACTAATAATTAAAATTTTAAAGCAAACGCTGTCATTCTATATGGTTGCCTATTTAAACATTAGGAGATTCATTTTTAACAATTGAAAACTTTAAACATTACACTTGACTTATAAAATGGTTTCATCCGTAAATAGGTGGAAAATTTACATCGTACAGAATTAAAAAATCACAACCATGTAATTCCACATAGATAAATAAACTTTATTTCACGTCCCAGGTTTTACCTGGATGATGTCAAGCTTTGGTGAAACCTGGGTGGCGAAACAAAATGTATTTATTTATGTGGAATTGCATGGTTGTGAATTTTTTATTCTGAAAATTATACTTATATTTTTCTATAGATAATTATTTACAGTACAACTATTTTTGATACTTAAGGTATCATCCAAATTAAAAAAACTATGACATAAATTTAGATATACCCTTGAAAGTAGGCGAACTTTGGAAGTAAGGGAAATAAATATCCGTTGAGAAATAAACCGCTATGCCTAGGATATTGATAAGTGTACAAGACCCCAGCAATGAAGGATCATCCCCTTTCTAAAAGAAAATTCCCAAGAGTAAAAAACGTAATAAATATTGTTTCTCGGACCCAGGAAAGACTAATTCCCCTGAACACATGATCCTACATACACACTGGACGGATTACGGAAGTCTTTGGTCTCAGGAATCAGCTGGAAATAAGACTGGCACCCTAAAACATGACACATTATCCGGGAAACTACGACGACTCCCTTTATTCTGGACGTCCAATCCTAGGTGTGCTGTTTCTCTTTATTTTCCAAGGAGTGGGGTAACGATGGTGCGAAATGATAAGAGGACACGAGGGTGAAGGCGTCTAGAAGGATAGGCTGCTGGGGTCAGGGAAAAAAGTGTTAAAGTCTAAGGGGTATGAAGGGGAGGCAAAGGAGGTGATGAGGAAAGGGATAGTGAGAGCGGACGGAGGCAGAGAGAAAGAGAATGTACGGGGTTGCGATGGATAGAGGGAGAGAGGGAAGGCAGATGGGAGGAATTGTAGAGGCCGGGAAGGTAATCCGAAGTAATCCGCAGTATTAAGGGGGAGAAGAGGGGCTAATAGGGGGTTCTGGAGGAGCCGAAGAAGGGAGCGGGGGATACTTGGGAGGGCGGGGAGAGAAACAGAATGAAGAAGAGTGAGAGGGCTAATTGGCGGCCGAATGAGGGAGCAGATCACGTCCTGGGACCAAAACGGGAGGGCCGGAATGAAATGACCCGAAACACGCTCGCACGCAACACCACACACCTGCTCCTGCGCCACGTACACACGCCACGGCGCACGAAATCGTACGCGCGGGACAGTTTCAAGAATATAATTTGCAGAAGAGTGATTCCAGGACATTATTCACAATCAATGTAAAGAGCACCTGAGGGTATGTAAGCCATGTGAGTGATAATAGCTCCCCATCAATACTCTGAGGTTCACATAATGACACTTTTGTTCCCGTAACACACTTCTTCGTGGGAGCTACGCGATCCTCATATTCTGTCAAAAATAGTGGTAAAATTTCCTCAATGACCACACTAAGTGATCTCAAAATAAAAACTATCGCAATTTTCAGAATTTGGCAGCAAAAATAATAGGCACGTGAAAGAAACGTTCGCAAATTCGGATGGCATTTCAGAACCTTATACGGTCTCAGACTTACCGATTCTCTGAATGTTAAAGAAACAAATTATATCTAAAGGAGAAATAAAGCAATTTATCATCTCTTTGAAATACTTTTGTATTTATCGTGAAACAGATGATGATGTTTGAAATTCAAGAAAAAAGTAAGGTCAATCACCTATCAATATTTACGCTATAGAAATACTCACTGATCATTTAGTGGCGAATGCTATTTTAGGGAGCGGAGGAAAATAAATATTTAGAAAAATTCTCTCAAAGCAAAAACGAATTTCTGAGTGTCCTAGAAACACAGATCTCACTGTTCTGTAATGTGGATTTAACGTCCCTTGGCACCTACAACTGGGGAAGTTAGATTTTGATGTCGTCTACTTTGAGGACGCCTAGACCCTATTCATGGTAGTATTGTAAATACACATATTACTCTTTGAGCTGGGAAAATAGACATTTGGAGACTGGGCGCCGAATGGAGCTTCCAAGGAGGAGAGGTCACAGTTCTTGATACTTGGGAAGGGGAATGTGAAAGGTAATTAGCGAGGGAGGTTTTTCAAATGGTACTAGATTTTTCGATAAGGGGAAATAGTAGTTCGAGTGCATGGACTGGTTTTCAAATAACAATCTCAAAGTTTAGAGAGAGAACATGATGACATGTGTCCAAACAGATATTGTCTTTGGTCTGTTATTTAAGAATTACGGACATTCTCATGCACTCGCAGAGTCTAAAGGTCAACTTGCACGGCGCATTATATTATGCGCTTGCATGTGCATGATCTCGTAGGGCACGACATCTCGTGCATGTCAGAATCTTGCGATGAAAATTTTCCTCTTCCATTTGCATTTTAAACTTTGAATAAACACGAAAACGAAAAGCAATAATAATTTTTATATCTCGTCAATCTCATATCAAATTCTCTACGCGCGGGCCTCCTAGACCAAAAATGAAACTGACAATTATTTCTGTTTGTATCAATATTATAAACCAAGAGTTTGGAAAATTGACTTTAACAAAATATTTTGTGGAGCCAATTTATAAAATGTTAAATAAATATAACTTTTTTACAATTGTTGCAAGACGATCATCCGATCAGGTGATACCAATAAAGAAAAACCTCAAATGAATTGATGAGAATGTTATATGTGAATGTTACCAAGCACGATGGCTTAATATACCTTTCAATATCAAAAAAAGATTCAAATCCACACGTTTAAGATGAGAGATGTCACCCTGAATTGAAGGATTTTGGCAAATAAAGGCAAAGCAAGACAAAATTCGCTGATTGAAGATTAAATCTACGCCTCTGCCAAATGACATGTTCACAGCGGCGGTGCCATAATTGCCGCGCAGCACTCGTCTGTTGGAAAAGCAATTAGCTGAAATGGAATAACGTCAATTATTCCTGAGAGTCCATCGCAGGAAGTGACAGAGGGAGAGATAAAGCCTAATTTTGACGATATATTATCCATTCAAGTGTAGTCAGCCACAATTATTGATTTTAACTATCACGGAGAGGAATTATTTCCACGTTTATCACCGAATTGCTTTATAAGGTGTTATTGTCAGCTATTGCAGTTATTTTTTTGTAATATACTCAGCCGCTAACTAAAAAGTACAAAAAATTGTTTTCCTACACCACCTCTGTGTTTAATTACACCATGATGCGTAGTCGGATAGTATTCAATTAGGCCTTTGCGGTCAGCGATGCGTAGTTGTTACAAAAAGCTTCATGACATCTTTTCGAAAAGGAATGCTGTTTTGTTTACTTTTATTTTACCCTAAACGCTGAGGTTTCATATTTTTGCTCATTATCATCTACAGAGACCAACACGTTTTCATGTTTGAGCCAAAGCAGCAAGCCTACAGGAATTTCATCGGCGTACTCAGCTATGTGGTAATAGTCAATTTATGATGATCATAAATTTCTAATGTCATCTATTTTGATATTTTTAAGAAATACTAGACACCAGAACTTTACTTTATAATACATAATTTACATTGTTACCTCCTTTTTAATTGTATCTAAAATAATAAAAAACAATCAAAATTTATATTACACAATAATATTCACATTTCCATTTGTGAAGTTGGAAGGATCAACATATTATTCAAGTATAAGATAAAAATATTGGTTCATTTAAAGTTCAATTAAATGAATTTTATCCAAAGGATTGTTTATTTGCAATTTTTAGTTTTAATTGGTTACGTGGCGAAATATTTTTCAGTCCATCAACCTGAAGACAAATTATTATTAGAGATTTTTGAAGGGAGAAAATTCTAATGAGAAACCAATATTATAATATAATGCTTTACCTCTTTATAGTTTTAGAAATGACATGTTTCAATCAGTTTAAGAGTGGCGGTTTACACTAAGGTTAGCTGCAGCATAAGGTTGGCAAGCATAAATTTAAAATATGCCATTCTGATAAATGATAATTTTATTTGATATTTTAGGGTTGAACTCATTATCCTATGTGTGAAATTTACAGGCAAAGGCCGCAATGGATGTCGTTTCTCTCCCTCTATCACCTAGGTTTTACCATTAATATTAAGCATTCATTAGATAACTAAGTTTATGTTTAATTGAAGGTGCCAATGTGGACCCAAGCAGTAGTAATAACCTAAGCCATCCATTCAATGGCCGAACACTCCATCCACTAGATTACCCCACCCTTGAATTCCATCGTATATATTTCAAAAAGGAAGTTGTAGTTTATTAACTTAGGCTGGTATTGTAATTACATAGACCAACGAAAAAGATGCCAAATACCGTTAGAAGAGAAAAATAATGAGTTAAGAGAAAGTAGCAACAGAAAATTCATTCTCACTTTGTTAAAAATTTAACGTAATTGTAAAAGTCTCCGGGAATGACCAAAATATCAATTAATAATGCCCTTATCAGAATCAGTCTCTCATTGTTCTATTTAATGAGTTAATAATATCCGTACTCTATCCTGTCCTTGCATTTAACACATGAAAGCAATGAATAATTTAGGTTTGGAGTCATGTTTTGCACCTGAATAGTCCCCGTCGGGGCGCTAATCGAAGGAATCACTTATAAATAAAAATCGCTAAACAATTATTATCATTTGGGCTCTCGATGATCTCAGTTTAATTACAGCGTTCAATCGACTGGAAAATTAGGTATCACTTTGTGGATCCTTATAATTTTGGGAATACTGCAACTGAAAATTTCTTGAATTGAGCGCCAGTAAGTGAATACCACCGAAAGTTTTGATCCAAAATAATGTAACTACACATGCGAATAAAATATTTAAGTGTATATTGTTATTTAATTATATTGAACCAAATAAAATTATCATTATTTCCTTGATTTCCGCTGGTCCACGTAATTCTCTGCCTATCTGTGTTCCCGGTGATATTGAAATGGCCAATCGGGCAAGTTTTCACTCTCTTATAACCCTTAACACAAATAGTTCTAGGCTGTATTCTTGGTTGACTGGCTGAATGAAAAAGATCCTTTTATTCATACCTGCGTTAGCAAGTACATGGGAAGTAATGCTCGCGTGAATATTCTACCTATTACCCCAGTCCACTACCCCCTTGTAGCAGGCACGAACTGTAAAGTTTCTCTTCCAAGTTGCGAGGACAAGTTGCGAGGGTAAGGTGCAGAGAAAGCAAACATGATGACGTAGCGAGGGGCTTGGAATTTTATTTATTCCAATAGGATTAAGTGAGAAAGGAATGTGGTAATAAAGTGAGACTGAAGAAATAAAGGTGACGTTTGTCAACAGTGAATCACAATTGTGTAATATGAAGTGTATTTTAATTATGAAGGAAGGTAGTGTATTAAGTACTCATGTAAAGGTTTATGCTGAGTAAAAATATAATACTTATTTATATGCGGTAAAAATATCGAGAGGATTATGAATCCAACACTTTGACCTATTTCATGATACGAAGTTATGTATAATGAAACATTCTATAAGGAATTGCATTGTGTTCCCGTTATTTTCAACCTTATTAAAAAAAATGAACACAAATCCTAAAGTTTTAATAAGGGTTTTGATTACTATGGTGAAAAAATCGTTAAAAGTAATCCATACTGTTGACATCATACTATCCTGGAAAGGTAAAACTGAAAGTAAAGGCCATGACCGGAAATGTGAGAAGATATAAACGAAGATTTTTGTAAATCACTCTTTAACGTTGAATTTTAAAAAATAAAATTTAAATTAGAACTATTTTATTAGTGAAAGTTTTTAATAATTCTAAAAAAATGAATAATTGAATGGTGAAAGTAGAGCAGAGATAGATGGAGCAGTTATCAATCGTTTGAATCAAAAGGTTACTCTACCTTCTGTTCAAAATTATATTGTATTACAAGAATGAAATATTATTAAGTAATTATATATTAGTTTCTTGAAAAATAAGCGAGAAAAATAAATAATTGCCAAAGTAGTGGAAATAAGGTCATGCGTTTTTAATAATTATTGTTAAATGGGTGAAGAAAATCATTATTGAAAAGGTTCTGCGATACTTAGGGGATAAAATTAGTTTTTTGGGAAGTCTATGAGAAAGTTCGGAAGAATTAATTTGACATATTTTACGGTGATAGGGTCACCCAATAGGAAGAATATCAATAATGAAAGACCATTAAGAAGAATATGTTCAACGTATTCTAGGGAAATCTAGAGAGGAATATTTAAGGCATTTAATGAAATATATAAATTGAAAAAATACAATAATAACGAGAAAATGGAGATTTAATCGTAGATACGAGATGTTATAAGAATATTATTATTCTAAGAAGACAAATCGAAAATTTAATTGATAAAAATTTCGTTATACAGTTGTTTCCATTTAAATTGTTCACAAATAATTATACGTACGAAAAATAATGTTAAATTCATGTACCTTCATAATGAAAAAACAAATTTGTTTTCATTATGGACATCCATAAGTTTCACGTTGCTACTCCCGTTTTCATTATCTTTCTAATAAAAAAAGATTATTTTTTATTGCCTAAAGTTTCGATTAATTTTCTCCCTCCTCGTATGTGTCCTAGTAGTTTACCTTTGAAAATGCTCTTAAAAGAGCAAATAGCATTGAAGCATTTCCTATTTACTTTTGCTCTCTTCTCTGAGTTCCTATCAATTTCGTTTCCTACTTATTATACCTAATTTGTTTATCTTCTACCCCATTCACACGCATATGATTGAAAGGAAAAATACGTGGTGCCAAATTCAATTCTTTACAAACTTATTATATGAATTATTTTCAAGGAATTTGAGGTAAATTATCAAATATTTGATGTTCCTCTTTAGATGGCAGTCTTTATAGCCAAATCCGCGGACAAGAAATAAAATATAGCGATGTCTAATTATTAAGTACCATGCCCTTATGCTTCATACTGGGGTACAATTTTCTTATGACTACAAAAGAATTAATTTTGTTATTTAAAATATGTACATTAAATTTAATATTGTGTCATCGGTAAATAATACAGTCCAAAAGACTTTGAAGTAATTTTCTGAGATATACTCTCAAAAAAATCTTTCAGATTGAATAAATACTCGGGTCTTTAAAGAAAATCTAAGATTATTTTTTACTCTGTGTTCATATATGAGAAAATAAAAAAATACTGCACTTAAATGCAGCAAATTTTCTTTTTATTAATTCCTGTTGTCCGGCTTTTTTTTTGGATATCCAACTATAAATATCGTTCATATTATAAAAATTAATTTCATTTTTCAACAAAATTAAACGCATTTCAGTCTTTAATATTTGAAGAAATGTACGTTCAAATGAAACGTTAAAAAATACGTTCAAATTAATTCAAGAGCGTCTTTCATACTCTATATAGTATATATTAGATTCCATCAAGCCTAGATATTTTCCAGAGTTACCAGATTGTTTTGAGGTGTTATCCCATTTTCGCTAGTGAGAGTGAGTGATGGTGAAACACTTCCGTTAAATGGATAACATCGTCTTTATGATGTGCACCTATTACGAAATTGCTCTCGGGGATTCTTCCAAAAGCACGTATGCGACTATTATGCATCCTCTCCTTGGGGACGAGGGAAAGGGAAGAGGTGTCGTTCAAGACGTCCCTTCCAGACGCCCTCAGATAATTCATCATTTCTGTAAAATGGTTCCTGATTTTCGAAAATGTTCACCAGTTACTATGGCTATAACACAACTTTTACTGTCAGCCAGAACGTGAGTTTTAAGTCTTATATGTTATAAAATTTGATGCTGATAAATTAAAACCATCAACAAAGACTAAACTAGTGTGCTATATTGAAAAAAATCTCTAATGAAATGTGGTTGTTAACTTTGCCTGAAAATGTAGAGCGTACTTATTTTTTATTATTATTACATTTAGTAATAAAAAATTTGTCCTGTGGGAAATACTAATAGTATTAACTTTGTGACTCCCATCTATAAAGTAAATGAATGACATCTTGCATGTCAATGTCATTTACTCACGTTAGAACAAGATATTTCTTTTTTTATTTACCAAGATACTTTGCAATTGGGCTAGAAGCCAGGTGAAAATGAAAAAAGTGAAGTGCAACAAGCATTACATATAACAATACATCTCAGAATTACAAGCAACAGTAACAAGCAACACATATAACTGTATCAGTAACAATTACTTTGATGGAAAAAATAAATTCATTTAGTGTTAGGCAAGAATGAATAAGTTTGTTAGATTTTATATATACATTTTACATTTCCTTCTAAATGATTTTATGGTTTTGAGTAAGGGTTCAAAAAAGCTCTTCAGGCAACTGGTTCGATTCTTTGATTCCCCTATTCAAAAATGAAAACATCATCGCCACATTAGTCTTTTACGTCCTATGTTCTATTTTGTACCGGTGATCGTTTCTGTCTATGTATCTTGGTTTATATATTCTCCCGTTTAAATCCCTCCATCCTATTTCTCCTGAGTAGATCCTGTATACAGCGCAGAGTCTGTTAAGTTTCCTTCTACTTTCAAGTGAATCCCATCCTACTACTTTCAACATCTCTGTAACGCTGTCCGTTCTCCTATGCCGACCTAACACCTACCTGGTAGCCTTTTGTTGTACTTTCTCCTATTTTTTATTCAGCCATCTATTGTGCCGGTCCCATATATGGTGGAATATTCGGGAGTAGATGATGATTAATGGAATTAAAATGTGTAAAATATAAGAGTCTAGTTCTTATACAATAAAAGCCACGGTATTCAACCCGAAGGTTGGTGTGTTAAGAGAGGGTAGATCTCACCTAGTCCTAAGCCCACGACGTGTGGAAATTCACACATCAGGGTAGAGGGGGGCCAGATCATTTCCCTGTGCCGCCTGTGGTTTCCCACTAAGATGTGGTACCCAAAAAAACACTCATCTCGGGTTTAGCCGGAGCTGTCCGGAGTCGTCCCCGGTTCTCGAACCCGGGTCCCCCCGGTTAGTAGCCAAGCACTCTACCCACTTGGCTACCACGACCTCTGCTAATACAATACAACAATAAATTTCTTACTTTTTTCAGGGTATTTCCAAAATTTTTAGGTGGTTATGGTTGCCCACCCAAAAATTTTTGAATTGTCGTCACAATATTCGTGTTAAAATTATGGACACACTGAGGTTTTCTGCAGGAGTGAGTAAATTTGAGACAGAGGAAATAAGGCAGTGGGGGGGTGGAGGGGGGGGGGGGGGAGAAAGAGTGATAGGGAGGAAAGAGGGAGATGAATGACCCCCATCCTTTGAAGGGGGGGGGTTAGGAAGAGCAAAGCCGGTGGGGGGACTGGGACCCGGGGGAGGGAGGATGGGGGGGGGATTGGGGGGG
>WURS02180967.1:0-20891 GCA_011762765.2 Rhinocypha anisoptera
CCCCCGCGCCTCTTTTTGGCCCCCCTGCCGTTCCCCCACCCCCCCACCCCCCCCCCGCTCCCCCCCCCCCCCCCCCCCGAATCCCCCTCCGCCCCCTTTTACCGCTTCGCCCGCACACACCAAACCCCTTTTTCTGCCGCTCGCTCCGCTCCCGAGTTTAGACTTACAAAGGGCCGCTCGAACCCGGTGTCTTCGGACTTCCCGCCGCGAAACTCTCTAACGAATATAACTCAAACTTCATGCATCTTCTTTCCAGTACCTACGGGATTCAAATTTTAAGATCGATGCAGGATGGTCTTTTGTGTCTCGTTTTTGACGCTGTTATTCGGCGAACGTCAATGACAAACTCGGATATATTATTCATACTAACCGAAGGAGGTATCCGTTCATTAAATAATATATCATTAAATTTTAGGTTAAGGTTAATCCTGCCTCATATCGGTATTAAACCGTACCGATCCTCTCACACATACTTCTTCCAAAGTCAGTTTACTTGGTCACTTCATGCCCGCTTTCGGCTCTGGTCAACAAGTTTTTCGCTGAAGTTTGCAGATTTTAGGTCTTGGTAATTGTATAATCAAGTAGAAACATCGGGTAGTGATAAGGAATTCAAATATATATCAGAAAAGAATATCTTATTTAAATAGTTTATTTCCCATCGACTGGGATTACTTTAAAAAAATATGAGCAACCATATAACATTGGTCAAGTAAAAAAAAAACACTCGAACGCTTTAATATTTGCCTATGTATCATTTCAGCCGACCATACTGTATAAGATTATGATTTTTGATATATCATTTTAAAATTTACATAAAAAAGATTATAATCAAGATACAAGAACAAATTATAGAATTACGAGACTCAGTAGATATTTTATCCCGATTTTATCTTTAAATTATAATATGTGAAAATCATATGCCTTCTGAAATGGCTTAATATGATATAGTTAATTGAGTGTAATTTTAGGAAAATATGTTAAAATGATCATAACACAGTAATATCGCAAAACAGCAGAATTTTCGAATAAAATCAAAATACGAACAATATATAAGGGCTCCAGTGGTAAGTAGTCACAGGAAAAAAATCATATCGGTCCAATATTGGATTCTAATTCTTTCGAGAGCTGATTTAAATCATACTATTTAACACTTAGGTTGGTTTGAGAGGTGAGGGTAGAGCTTATATGGTGGTAAATAAGGCTGTGCTTGAAATTTCACACAAAAGGGTACGGGGGCCCAGATCCCCTCCCTGTGTCACCTTTAGTTTTCGAAGAAGATATAGTGCCCAAAAAATCACACGGCTTGGGTTTTAGCTGTAGGTGTCCGGAGACGTCATCAAGGATGGATAATTACGATCATATGATTTAATAAGATAAAAAAGGGAAATTGACGGTACACATTTTTTTAAGAATGTAAATGTTCTCTAATTCTCTAAATGGACATGGAATAATGTTTCTCTGTGTCTTCTTCCAGCTTAAGTTAGTTCATATTCCATTAGAAATAATAGCAGTCATACACTTATTTTTTAATAGCAAGTGGTATTGTATGTTAAAGTTAGTTAAACTGAGTTTTGTGACAATTTACTGGAATCCTCGAAAGTTAGATGAGGTGGGTGGAATTGAATTTTTTGTCAGGTGTTTGGAAAATATTATAATGATACACAAGCTAGTAATATTATTTCTCTCCGAGCAGCCTCACAACAATTATAAATATCTAATTCAATATAAACGTATAAATGGAAATGGAAAAAAGTCAAATGAGACAATGATGGTTTATAGAAAACTGGATTCCAGTTCAATGTTTTCCAGTTGTGAGGTCTGCAGTGTAGTTTTGTAATACAAATTTAGAGCCTACCATACTAATAGATTAACAAAGCAAATTTTATGTATCCTAGTCCATATATATCCATGTCACTTTATAATAGATTGTGATTTTTTTAAAATACTGAATTTTGATGGAATTAGATGCTACGAGTATTTTGTTAAAAAGGTAATCTCAAACATTTGCTAAAGGGAAACCACGTACGCCAGCAGAATGAAAACAAAAGTTTCAGCAAGAGCTTCAAAGTTAAAAGCCTAACTCAATTCAGTTTTGCGTGGTACAAGTGAAAGAGGCACTATTTAATCTCCATTACCCACGCTCCAGTTGCCAGAAACTTTCCAATTCATCCAAGAACTAGGAATAACTCCACCTTAATAACCTCCCCTTTCCAGTTTAACAAAGGAGTCAAAATTCATTTTGTCTTCCCGGGAAAGAATTTTTTCCTAGTGTAAAGTTACAAATTTCCTTTGCATAACCGTGGATTTAAATTTTCTTAATGTCGGGAGGGGGGAGGGAATATAGTTTTTCCTATGGCTACGGCATTGGTGCATTCTCTTCTTTCAGCACCCGCGGAGAGCTCTTTGATCTTACCTCTTGATCATGGCGCTAACAGTGACGTACGACATATCATATGAAAACGTTATATATGTGTAATAAGTAAATGCCAAGAAATCACTCTTTACAATGAAAAACGTATTAATTATGTGCATGACATTCGCTTGAAGTTTGAATTATTGATATGTAAACGCAAATATTTATTACTGAATTCTGACAAAAGGAAAAATAAGACTGAAATTATCGTATTAATTAAAAAATCAAATAAGTTTGATTTAAATAGTTATATTTTATTGGACTGGAAGCTCTGTAACATATTCTTCTCATGTTCCATCAATGTATACCCAGTTGATTTTCATATGAAATGTAATCGCATAATTGCAATTAGATCTTACTTCATTTCATTCCAGAGTTTTATTTACATTCGTAAATTATTTTTTTAATTACTGGATTTTTTATTAAAATCTTTTTAAAATCAATCCAGGTATTCCTAAAAACTTAGACCTGAACAGGTTTATTACGGTAAAACGTAAAAATATCTAAAGGCTCTTTTCATTGTTGTTATGTATCAAATAAAGTCATTCAACTGAATAACTATGAGAATGTATGGGACCATATTATATTACTTTCCGAATTTAGTCAATAATGTACATTTTTACACTAAGTGAGAAGTTAAAGAAAGTTTCTTCGATAAATACTTTCTCTTATCACAGCTTTTCTGCAGTAAAAATTGCATGCATGAAATAGGAGACGATCTGTGATTTTTGAGATGTGGGTCTAGCAAAGAGTTTGCAAAACCTGATTGATAAAAAAGGCAAACGCTGAAATATATATATTATTGTGGAGGAGAGTTTTTGTTAGGAGAGGTCCGAAGAAGGCAAGAGATGAGAATGGGGGCATAGGGTTGTCCAAGGCTTACTAGAGGGTGGAATTTTGGATAAGTCAAACATGGAAAGCATTTTTCAATTACATAGAATGATAGCAAAATCATTGTTTATAGAGACGAAAAGGAAAATATCCTAATGATAGGAAGGATTCGGAATTTTTTTGTGAAGTTCACCAAAGCTTTACCTAGAAACCTGACATTAACACATTTTTCAGTAGACCACAGTCATTCATGCATACGTTGTGTTGTTCCATGTCTGTTCAGCACTATATGTCAAGTCATAACATTCATGCCCTAGGAGGCAACCGAAAGCTTTTGGTTAATTAGAGAGAGCTGCGGATGCGTCGGATAACCCGGCCGGCCTACATACATAATATATCATAAAATATAAAGTTAATATAATGACATTATAAATTATACAAAGGTCAGTTTGTCCATAATTTGATATTGCTCTTTGAGACGTAAAGAGATCTTTGCACTGTAATATTCTATAGCGTGTCGACAAGAAATAAAATTGTAGAAATTACAAAGCTTGTTTTCATTATGGATACTTAAAAAGATCGCTTATATAATATAGAGTATAATACAATGTGGCTATTTGACCACTACGTAGTTCTTAGGCTGGATTTTACGAAAGCTGGTATCTCAACTCAGTAGTATCGAACTAGTAAAAGTGCCCGATACGGTCCAGTGTCTGGGAGTACTATTGCCACCAACCCCTATTACACTTGTATAGAATCATCACACAAAAAAAATTGAAGACAACATGTAAAAAATACGCTTCGTCAGACACAGTGTTGGTAGGAGTGAAGCAAAGACGTCAACGCCTACGAAATACCATGCAAGTTGTCTCAAGGGCATGTGGCGGGGGTGAGTGAACTATCACCAGGCATGCATTGGCCACATGCATATATTAGATATAATACACATGCAGGAAAATTACTTACATGCATGTATTTCAAAAGGCAGTACTTGTCATGCGGGAACAAAATCAATGAAAATTTAATTTAAAAAACATGCAAGATAATATACATATATACACTAGCTAGTCTAACTATTATCTCTGAGTTTGTGGTCATACTTATTTTGGTCTCTAATTGTGCATGGTAAAAACAATTTTTTATCTATCTGTTCGACAGTATATCTCTCCGATTTTATGTACGTGATCTGGTCTACCGTGTTACGTCGACTTGTTATATATATTTGTCTATATTCGCTGAAGTGATCTTCCTGAAATCTGTATAATAAATTTAACCTCTACAAAACCTACGTTCAGCAAGCGGCTCCCAAACTAATTTCTCCAATAGGCTTGCTACACTGATACGTTGTCGGTAACAACCTTTCACAAATCTGGCAGCTCTACCCTGAACTCGATTTAACTCCAACACCTATCCTGAATGATGAAGGGTCCATTACACTTGAGGCATATTCGAATTGGGGCCTAACTAATGGAAAGTAAGAGCGCCCTTTTACCGTCTTTTACCCACTTCCCTAGAACCCTTCTTAAAAATATTTTCTTTTTATTTGCTACTCACAAATCACAAATTTAAAAAAAAAACGAAGGAGCGTCGCTATCAATTCCACTTGAGATCACATTTGGAATTTACGTACAGCGTATGTAAGCCATCCGTCTGCAAAGAGACCCATTCATGAAATCGAGAATGTTCAGCGCAGGGAAGCACGATCTGTAAAATGTTTCTATGGTATGACTAAGAAGATTACGGGGATGGTCACAAAACTCACGAATTCATGTTAACGCCATACTAAAATCATTAAAAGTGCATAGAATGAATACTTTACTACTGAATTCGATCGTGAGGTTCCGTCAATCATTCTTAGCCTAAGTAATGTGGAGAAAGATTTCTAGGTCTGGGTCCATGGTTTTTTTCCACCAACGTTTTGAAGGCTAAGTCCGCCATCGTCTTCAAGGTTATGACGGACTTAGCCTTCGAAACGTTTGTGGAAAACAACCCCTGGAACCGGATGGAAACCCGATAGCTCTTCCTCTAATCTATTCGCCGGGAAAACCTGAGATCCTAAGAATTGTGGTTCAAATCGCATTGTAAGAGCGATAGATGCCCAAATTCTCAGATTTAGGATTATGTCTTTCCGAAGACTATGCATGTGAGCAATCGAATGGAAATAGATTGAAGTAGTTCATTTAGTAGTAGTACTTGTTTTGATAAGGTGCGTCTACATAAATCGTCATTTAGAACCTATTAGAAATGTGTTCATTGAAAAAACCTGGACAAGCACAAACCACACAAACCCTAGTCGGGACTAGTTCCCGAGACTTTTGTGTTATCCGGAGAGCACGCCAACCCAGACGGCTCTATTATAAAAGTTTATTAATATTTATATAAAATTGGTGTTCCCGCGTCCTTCCATAAACCATCTTGTACATTGCATGGTAAAAATGCAAATGTCGACAAAATTGTGATCAAATAAACTGAAGCAGTTTCCGTTCTTTAATTATTCCTGTAACTTTTACTGATAATTATTTAATGTGCATTTTAAATTAATAGGGTTATACAAAATATATTGTAATAGATGATGAAGGATGAAAAATATGTAATAATATTTATTTTGTTAGAGCTACATGCGATATTAATAAAAATTACGAGCGTTGGAAAAATAAATTAGAGTTAACAATATTACTCGTATAAGATCCGCTACTGAACACTTCTGCACGAATACAATATTATTTATATAAAGATTCTCTTTTATTTTCATTTATATTTTTTACTATCCAAAAATGCAAGCTATAATTGTGTTTATTTAAATTTTTCTATCTTTGTTGTTATATTTCAATAGATGTTATCATACTAAAATAAAATTAACTATAAGGGATATACGATATGAATTCGTATTTGTTAATTTGCGGTATTTTAATTTTTTTCTACCATAATTCTTTCAATGTTAATGACCCATGCTCCTAATTGTGTAATAATATTAGAATAGAATATAGTTTTGCAATAAACTTTAGGAATTTACGAAGGTTTATTTCTGTTTTATTTTTTATATTTACAAATACAATTTTATATTATCTCTTCTCTGCCATCTAGAAACAATAATACTCCGAAAATTTTAATTGCTGGTATTTTGCATGCCATCTAATAATATTCATTATTAATACCAACTTTACCGCTGAATTAAATATTGAATTTTGGCAAGAAAACAGAAACGATAGAATAAAAGTGGATTAGTGTGATATGGCGATTTAATTTGACAGGTGAATGTTAGACGATAATCAAGCACACGATAGAATACCATGCTACTGGTGAATAAGTATTTCGTTTAGACGAAGATTTTGGCACTGGTTGAAATTATAAGGCGGAAAAGATTTTGCTCATCTCCGTTTAAGCTTCCAGCTATGTCCCAAGGGATGTCATTGGTCGAAAAATCATTCCTCCCGAGAGTCGCGGTGGCATAAAAATGAGTTAAAAGAAAGGGAAATGTGGTCTCTCTTACGGTGCGGCAGGAGACACGTTAATACGTCTCTCACATGAATGACAACAGACTCCCATACGCGAGGAAACACACTCTCGAGCTCATGTTCCACGTAAAAGGCAGGAAGCCATCGACTGCGGGAAAATCCCTCCCTCCAGAGAAAGAAAAAAAATGTAATAACCTGGAAATAGAGAGTGACTGACTGAGACGAGGAGGGAGCCGAGAAAATGGAAATGGAATACAGGATGCCATTCCATAAATGGCAGTTATTTGGATGGCCTCTCTGAGGTCTGGTAGCAGTAGTGGATTTTGGCGTTGCTCTGGGGCCGCGGGGGTACGGAGTTCCTGACTCTCTCTGGATGGATTTATGCCTATAGAGAGAATACAAAAAAAATGCTCGGCCATTACGAGAGAAAAATAAAGCCGAGAGATATATATTCTTTTGTAAGTAGATATGGAATGGATGATCAAATAAGTGGAATAGATGGAAGGGAAGTGTTGCAGTTCTTCCGGTTATTGCGAGACAGGACGCCGACACAAAGAGAAAGAAGGATAGAAAAAAAGAAAGATGGAGATGAAGACACGTATAAAGCCTGAGACGATGGAAACGAGAATATTCTGCTGGGAATTGCGGAGTGTTGTGCTAGTGTAGAACTCACGACGATGGAACTAACCCATCTTTCGCAGCGAGAAGATTTTCGTTAATGTTATTTAAACAAACAAATGGTGGATTCTGGACCTCTATAATCCCCCATCATAGTTATTGTCATATTGGAGTAATAGAAACACTTGGTAATTCCACACAAATTTAATTTTTTTTAAATTATCTCAGGCGTAACTTTGTGGAATTTGCTCAGCATATTGGAGTAAGAGAAACACTTGGTAATTGGTAAATCACTTGGTAAATCACCTGATGATGACAGCCCTGTCGAAACCTGGGCCCTGTTTTTAAAATTAAATTTGTGTGGAATTACCAAGTGTTTCTCTTACTCCAATATGCTGAGCCAAATCCACAAAGTTACGCCTTATACAATAACTTTCATTATAGTTCTTGTCATTGGGATATATCAGTTAAACAATTAATTAACAAGAGGTTCTTATGAGCCCACTACTCCCTCCTCCCCTTCGATTCCCATCCTTCTACACCCTTCCTCCCGGTCTGAAGAGCCTAAGGGATAAACCAGACTTAAAATAACACTATTTTATTTATTTTAACCAGAATTTATGCTACATTATTTTTCATGCACTGCATTCCTTCATAGCTATTTTCGCTGATTCACTACGTTATCCTTTTCCCGGAAATTGTTTCTACCTCTACTGTGCCACCGTTATAGTATAACCAAAAGATCTACCCACTGGGCTACCACGACTTCTGAAGAGGCGTATTTTGAAAATAATTTCTGCCAGTGCTTTTATTACTATGAACGACAGCCACATCAATCATTAACTAAAACTACCATATTTCGCGTAATTTCTCTACCTGTCTGTAGCATCCTGATGTTCCGCTCCTGGTTTTGGATGTTCTCACGTTGGGCTTTCATAATAGAAAGAATAACTATCCAGATCTAAATTACTGTTTCATAGTGTAATTTAAAATATGTTTAAGGCCAGCCTTTTGTTATAAAAAAATGCAAAGAATTAAGCAGAGGATTACTTAAGATATACCATTTTTGTAGAAAATAATTCACATTTGTTATAAAAGTAACCATATGCTTTGAAATTGTGGTTTTACTTTGGGAGGATATAAACATATACTTTTATGCATGGAAATACTGAGGTCTAAGTGGATCTGTCCAGAATGTCGGATCAAACAAAGGGTACCAAACATAACATATTACTCACTGTCGTTCGTCCTACTAAATACGTATCTATCAAAATATCAGACGATAAACCAAACTCTTAAGAAATTTCCGGGTCGACGTTATATGTTGTGTTACACCAGAGACAAAGAAAGCGATTATGGTTGCACCACTAGTATTCTCAAAGGAGTGCGGAGAAGCAGCTGTATTCGGATCCGTTAGAGATGGGAGGACTTCCTGAGTCCTACATGGCCTAAAAGGGTATTCTTCTGAGAAAGTTTAAGGTAATCAGAGTCCGTTTACTGTGTTACTCATCAGCTTGGGGAATTGGGGTTTCCTTCTGCTTCAGATAATGCTCTATTTCTAGTTTCTCCAACAGTATCGTGTAATAATGCACCCAAAAAGATTTGTTTGATAGACCATTCCTGCTGCTATTTTTCAAAACGTGTAGTTTAAAACTAAACCTTCTAAAATCCTAAAATTTTTTGGTAATCAAAACCATTTACTACAAATATATTTGTAACTTATTGGGGAACTGTTAGTTAAGGTCACACAGATGCGATGAAAATCTTAATTTTTTATGAAACTCAAACGTCACCTACACATAACGGTAACATTGTTCAAAAACAAAAGACAAGGACTCGAATGAGATAATTACGCTTTCTCTTCCTCATGTGTGTTACGTTCTTAGAGATTCTTACGGTTATGAAATGATACGCGGTGAGATTTTACGGGAAAGCCCTGGGCTTTCAATTCAAGCACCAGATGAATCACTGAAGTACTACGTAAGAGTGGGTGACATAGCAACAACAGAAAAAAGACGGTGAGCTGAAAAATTTCCAAATACCTTAAAAATAAATTGATACTAGTTTTCCTAAGTAATTCGGAACTACCTACAAAATACGATATTGAATTATTAATTCTATTTCCATGCATCGGACATCGTTAAATCCATGAATAAAACTCTAAGTCACACAAAACTTGGATGAGAATAGTTCTGGAAAAGAAAATTACCGGAATCGGATGAAAGTGGAATAAGTAATTTTATACTTTGACAATTTGCTCAAATCCAAAAACCAAAGTATACAGTTTATAACATAAATAAACTAGAATATTTTCATTACTAATTGTAAAAGTTCTTTTTATTTTATTATTATTGTTATTTAAAGTTATAAGTTAACCGTGTGGTAAAGTGGTAACTCAGAAAATGTTTTGAATAACCTAATGACTCCAAAAAGTTAAATATTACATTCCATGTTTTTAAACTGAACTACATGAAGTCCACGCTTAGTTCTTTATAATAACTACTACTTCCATCAAATTATAAATCATTTATAAAATATAGGACTAACTTCGACGGTAAGATGCTCAGGTTTAATTTTAAATGGTGACTTTTTATTATATCCGGTAATGAATTCTATGCTTCGAAGTTAGTTTCACGGTAAATAGATTAATTTTTGGGAAAATAAATCACTGTTGATTGACAACAAGTGTAAAATATTCCATCTGGTTATTCCAAAACAAATTTCCTTAAACTTAAACGATAAAATCATTTCCATAAATGTTTTAACATAAAAGTTAGTAATAATTGCCTTGATATTATTGTAGTCCATTCACTATTTACTCGTGTAAATCAGGAGCTGCTTTATTTTCACACATTTTCAATTGTTATTTTTCTATACAGAATTATTAAAACAAATATGTTTATTATTGGTTTGTGAAAAGAGCACATATTTGTAAGTCATAATTAGTTTTTACAGCGTTTGCTTCCTTTTACATTGAAACCTCAATATCCGGTTCAATTTCGTCGAGGGATTAACATATCAAACCTTTCAAATAATTTTAGTAAAGTACTCTGTTCAATGCGCAAGAAAAATTATAAGGTAATTAAATAGTGTGTACGTTTGATGAATTTTCTTCTACATTCATATTTTTGATAAATAAATATATTTACATCCGTGAATTATTAGTTTCCTTGGACCTCATAGGTAAACTGTTACACATAAAGTTACTGATTATTTTTCTTGAACCAAATGAAATGAATGTGAGTAGGTACGATGGTGAGAAGCACCAATAAGGAAAATGTGAAGACTAGGAAGTAATCTTTAAGATTCTGGACGAATGAAAGACGTTGGTTTGAGTGACGAATAAGGGAGGGAGTTGGAGTGAGAAGCACGAAGAGCTATGGAAAGGGGAGGGCGAAGGCATAAAGAAAAGGAAAGGGAGTATTTGCGGGGGCGGGTTTGGAGGAATATTTCCAGGCTCAGAGAGGGAGAAAAATAGAAAGAGAGAGAGAGGAGAGAGGGAGAAAAAGAGAGAGAGAGAGAGAAAGATTTGCAAAGGCTGGGTGTGGGGGATTTGGGAGTGAGAGAGTCCATACCGGAAATTGCTATCAAAGCTGCTTTTATTTATTTTTCCGACGGAAATGGGAAACTGGGAGTTTTGGAGTGGGGGTAGGTAAAATTGAGCCGGGCAAGGAGATGGTAGGCTGTTTTTTATTTCAAGCATTTGGAGGAAATGTCCGAAAAAAATGACGTTTGATAACATTTCGTTTGGGTTAATTGGGAAGGATGCCTACTTCCGTCAATTGCAAATTTTGTTTCCCTTGATGAAAAATAAATATTATCAGAACAAGGAATACCAAGAATTCCTGTCTTTATGCATGTAACCTCGGCGCTTGATTTGAAGAGTAAAATTTGAATATTCTACATATAATATATTCTATTCATAAAATATTCTACTAAATAGGAAAAAATAAATCTAGTAATAATCAGTGAGTTGAGATAATTTGGGCGTAAGAGTTCTCTGACTTGAAGCCAATTGGTGTATTACAGCTTCCACAACAGAATACTTGCATTCTATCATGCTGGAGTATTTTGAGATTTTAATGAATATTCTTGATGTACATGTACATGATATATATGCCTCCTGTGTACGTTATTGTACCCAAATTAGTTTATAGACCCTTTGAGGTCATTCACGGTCATTTTAACTCAAATGTCATTTTTTTTATGAATTAAAAAGTGAAAACCAATGCCTTGCATTAAAGTTTTAGTATTTTACCCACTTTAAATTCTTGATAAAATGCGTCATTCCTAACCACAATCCATTAGTTGAATTTTTAAATAATATGATATTTCCCAATAGGTTATATAATCAACAAAACAGAAACGCAATAACAAACATGTGACACATTCAACACAAAAAATAATTATGTTATAGTTACTCGGTCATGAATACTTTGAGAGATAAGATTTTCATTCTTTATAAACGAAATAATGACAAGTTTTCCATTGAGTTTCCAGTGTATCATAAGAGTATGTTGAATGGCTTTATATCTATATTCTATGAGTGATAATGGCACAGGTGCTTAATCCACTAGTTTCGCTAATAGATTAACATCATCAGGGAAATAGAAATTAGTAATGGTTTTCCTAATATCTATTTCTCTGATTATGTAAATCATGTCAGAATAAATTATATATACTGTGGAACTGCGAAGTACTTATCCTATCCCCTCATTAAATCCTTTAAAACTTTCATCCTTACACAAAGATCAGATTACTATAGATATAGCTGAGATTGCCATTTTCCTTCGTTACATGAGTTTGGGTGTTGGGAAACATGAAACATTTCTATGACCATCCTTTTATGTAAATTAGGCTAAGATTATTAGGAAATTATTTTTTAGAAGTCAAAAGTATACTACTTTCTGAGTGAATGATCGCCTAATTCACATTTGTTTTACCAGGTTTTATCGGAGAGGAGTGCTGGTTTAGTCTTATCTATTAACTACTGCCGGGTTTACATATTTTATCACATGGTATATTACAGAAAATACTATCACGATCTATTCAAGGATATTCAAAATTACTACTGATAAGTTGAGTACTTTTAGTTTTTAATAATGGTGTAGAGGTATTCTTCGCTGTTTTGTAATTGTTGAAAACTATTTTATACTGGGTGCTCTTACACCTTTTGGAAATCTTTTCTGCTAACTCTTGAACATATAACTTGCTTTTATATTTGTTTTCCTTTCAAGTGGTGCTGGTTTTCTTTCACAGGTATTCCATCAGCTAGCAGTCCCTAATAAACAACAATACCCCAATAAGCCATTTCCTAATAGACAGAGGAAGCATTCTTCCGACGACATCTCAATCCGATCTTATCCCAATCACAAGTACTGTCATGGACAAGACACAAAAAAATAAGTAACACAAAAGTGTCTCGCACGTTATTATTGAAATATTTCCTCGGCCCCAACAACCGATGAATAAGACAAAGGAAAATCATTTTCTTGTGGCTCCTTCGTTATATAGATGTGGTAGTGGCTACCAAAATATTTCAATAATAACGTGTTGGCCTTCTTAATGGGGTATGCATGTTTTTTATGCGATTTCTCGCGTTCATGCGTTTAAGTTTATAAATTTCTATTTTCACTTTCAAAATGACCGAATTTTACTAATCTACTATTAAAATTTTCCCCAGTCTTACCTGCACGTATTAAGAACAAACAATGTGAGAGGGAAAAAAATACGGGATTGCCATTGAAGGGATCTCGCCTCAAATATCCATCATTTGCCGGCATCACAAGGGATAAATGTTCCTTTATATTATTATAGACGAGCGCAGTCGATCGCGTGCGTCCACCTCATCCCTCCCTGATTGCAAAGTATCTCGAACGACATCGGATTTCCCCCCCCCCGAAGGAGAGGAAGGCGACGTTACCTTGATGAACTCTCTGTGTGTGCGAGAGTAATAAACTCTTTGTTTGTCGAACGCGTCTCGAATTCGACACTTCCCTTATCGACGTTCTTCTCGAGGCGCACTTCCTCGCGAAGCATTCCACGAAATGGCGACGTAGTTGAATCGGGCCGTGGTGACACACCGACGCCACATTGTGTCCGCAAAGTGAGGTGGGAATTCCTTGGATGACCGCTTAGGAAAAAAGGGTTTGGAGAGGAGGAGACTATCCTTCACTTTGCGGGCACCCCGCACCCTTCCCGTTCCTTTCGCTCACACCCTCGCTAAACGTCCTCCGTTTCTGACGAGGTATTCTACACGCCAGGGTAATCAAGAGTCAGGGATACAGGTGGCAGGGGATGGGAGTGGGGATAAGATGATGAATTTCTCAGGGATGGAGTTAAAGGGGAGATGGGATCTTGGGATAGAAAAACTGAAAGGGGTCAAGGGTCAGTTTCAATGGACGGTGGGGTAAAGCAAATAAAATAAGAAGCACTTTGCGGGAGTTGTTGCTTCAGTTTCTCCGGCCAACGAATGGGACTGGATTTATTTTCTTGTCTTTCACTCCTTCCTCTCCACAGAGTCTTTCGTTTCTCCCCGTGGCGTCCCCATGTCTTGTCGGTGCTCATGTCCAGTGCCCCTCTTCCCCCCCCCCCCACCTTCTCTCTCTCTCTCTCCGTCTCTTGCTTTCGATCCTTGCCGTACACCAAATCTCTCCTCTAGTCCACGGCCACTCCCGACGTCCTCCCAACTCTCCCCCCCCCCCCAACCGCCCCTCCCCAAGGCAAGGTGGGGAGGGGCCGTGGGACGAGTTGTCGGCGGGTGGCGGACGTGGGCGGCCCCGCCTCCCTTGGGAAATGAGATGAGGGAGAGAGAACTCTCGTAAAAAAAAACAGAGAAAAAGTGTCATTCCTGGGAGACAGGACTCGGGGACACACACGCATTCACACGCGCGCACGTGGGACTTATTTTTTTTCTCTGGTCCAGTCTTTTTGATACATCCACCCAACCACCACCACTCTTGTCATTTCATCGACCTACTATATCCTCATTTCCTTTTTTGCATTTTTTATTCATTCGACAATAAAGGGTGGGGCCACCACGTCGCGTGTGTCTCTGGCATTCGTCCGCCTGCGTCCACAGAACGGTTTACTATCGAACGAACGCCGTTACTATCGAATTTCGACGGGACAATTTCGTGGCGCAGATGCATATGTTACGGAGCTGGTTCAAATTACTTGCTTAAATATTCCGCAGATTTTTTTTGCAAATCTCCCCACCCACAAGGTCATCATCCCTCTTGAATTTAGCTTCTCCCGTGTGATGCATCACGTGCCCTGCCACTCAGTGTAGCTATCCAATTATAAAAAAAATGTCTTCTTTTTCGGTCACATATACCTTCGGATGAACAACTTGATACGAATTTTTTATTGGAATTTCGACAGAATTCGAATAGCGCGTTATGACTGGGGAGGCAAGTTGGCAAATAGGGAAGTGATGTGAAAGTTTGGTCAGGGGAACTTCAGGCAAAAAATAAGTAAATATTTTACTATAACTATTTTTATATTTCACATTATTTCTCAATCATCGAACTATGGTAGACATACTCAATGAAAAACAATAACTTCACGTTATATTTATGTTGGAATGCTATTCAGTTCAGAACTCATTACTCGGTCAAGGTGAATAAATACTTTTAAGTAGCACCACTCAGGAAGTCGCTGTCTACTCGTATTTGTAGAAATTAAAGTTAATACGACAAGAACACTTCATTTGGAAATAGTAATAAATTTTCCAAACGAAAAAAATTAATATAAAAATATTTTCTCACATCTATGACGTCTAATTTATATTATTTTAAATAAGTATAATCACCAAGTGAGGGTCTTCTAAAGTATTTAGCTACAGTGTATTACGGGTGTAAAATATGAGTGGCATTAAAGTTTTAAGGCCTCCAATTTTTTTTCTCCGGACTGGAAACACATAGAAACATGTGGTTTGTTTTAAAATGAGCGGGCATTCTTTGTCAATGCGTGACAGAGATGGCAGCACTGTACAACAGGCAGAACCTCAAGCGGCATCCGCGAGAATGAGAACTGTTTTAGATACTTAAAATGGCGACGTTTTCTTTACATGACCAGCGTGGTGTGACACCGATTGAAATTCAGTTGAACGAGACATGTGGTGATAGAGTCATGGATGTGTCGAAAGTGCGTTCACGGGTGCGACAGTTTAAAGAAGGCATAACATCATATGACAAGGAACCAAAGCAATCTCGGCCTCACACACCGACAGCGTCACAGCGATTTTCCAGTGGTCAAAACAAACTCCTAAAGAATCCTTCCCCGCGGCCATAGAATCATGGCGTCGGCGTTGCGAAAAAAGTGTATGGCTGCAGGGAGATTACTTCGAGAAGTAACACAAGTTTCATTTTTTTAAGGTGAATAATTACTCAAAAAAAAATCTGAGACTTAATAACTTGAATGCACCTCAAACAGTCCACTTGGTGACCACCGTCATGGAATTCACAGACTCGTGCAAAGAGACGGCACAGTAGGATCTTTGATCTGTCTTGAGCTACCCAAGTTGTCCTCCACTCACGGGCGGAGGGTCGATTCCCTCCCCCCTGCCTTCCGAAACCTCTGGGCAGGGCAAACGCTGTGGCGATCCCTAAGTCTTGCAAGGTACGGGGGGTGGGAGGGGAGGTGTTTTATATCTCTGCGATCGTTTTTTGCCCTCTTTAGAATCATTTTTTCCGACTTAGCGTCAACTCAGGACGTTTTTTCTCCGAGATGATAAGTTTTTTTGGAAATGAGTGTGCATAAATTCGGAAGAGCGAAAAGATAGAATTATGTGTGTTTCAAAAAATCCTGAGTGGAACTATCTAAGCTTTACCATAGCGTTAATATTTCCCTTTGCCAATATTTCACCTAATTAATGAGAGACATTTACTATATGATTATTTTAAAAATAACATATGAAAGTTAACATTTCAAAAACACAATCTGCCATTCGCAGACTCATTCTCACGCTAGAAGAGAACCCCGTGCTAGCAGTTTTTCTTAAATGACGTAATATAAATGAGATATTTCTTCAATGAAGAAAATATCTTTTTAAAATCTTATATCGTCATTGATAAATTTAGAAATATAAACATTTTATAACGAGGTTAATACTCTGAATGACTTCACAATATTTTGTATGCCGATAAGGAGTAACTTCAAGCCATAGATTTTTGATCGCGGAACCAATTTCAATTTCCAAAGTTACGGGTGGCACGTCATAAAGTAGTCTGCCCTGCCTGCGCTATTCCTGCTCACTGGCTTCCACGGAAAGTAATCCAGGAATGATAGTTTAAGGCTCTGTACCGGCAACGGTGTCGAAAAGGGGGTGCAAATATTTTTGGGGAATTTCGTTGAGTGGGTACGGTGTGGCAGTAAGAGATGAGACAGTTCTAGAGAAATACATCTTTCTTCATAAATTTGTGGAGTGTACTATTGATACACACCTTTGTAGTAAAAACAGAAGAAAATAATTTATTGAGTAAAAAATTTATTAATGAATAGATTTTAAAAATGATTTTAGCATCATAAACAGCTTGAAATATTCGCATTTTAATTCTGTACGTCCGACTGCATTCCATTTCATATTATCTTATAAAGTTTTGTGACTGGGTGATTTAACAGACTAACTTTGCCGTTGCTGCATGTAAATTTTATTCTGAAAACCAGAAAAAAACTGTAGTGAAGGCGACTTTGGCTTATATACCACGGCAATCGATTTTATTTGTAACTGAAAAGTAAACCATTCGAAGAAAAACTCAGTCAAACGAGTTTTGAAGCGAATTTATTGATAATTTTAACATGCATTAGAAACAGTCTTATGAAGGAAATTTTTAATGTGGGAAAATAATAAACACGTAATTTTCCACTATTTACTTTATTCTTATTCACGACCATGGTTCCGTTGCATCGAAATGTCGTCACCTGACAGTGGAATATCGTGAATAAAAATAAAATTATAATTGGAAATTGCTGTTCTTCCCTCTTTTTCCTACAGTTTTATTATATACCATATTATATTAAGGAAACATCCCGGTGATTACAGTATTTTATGAAAATGTATATATTTCTTATTCACTATCAGGAACTATTTGAATTGGGAAAGGGCGATCAAAGGCTATGCTTTTCTTCTGAAAACTTCTTGTTAACTTTGTCCTGAGGTAACAATGCAGTGAAACATTTTGAATAATTGAATACATTTATATATGCGGATTTGCAAAGTTTTCTTTCCATAACCTTCTATAGAATTTCAAAATTTATCGGCCGCCAACGTCTCTTTCATCAAATCAGCCAGCACGGAAATTATACAAGAAGTTAACCGTGAAATATAGATTCGCCTCGTTAAAATATATTTTGACAGTATATGCCTGTCCTTAAATATTATCCCGAATTATGTCAACGTGCGGACGAGCCCTTCATCCAGGGTTGCCAGACATGTCCTTATAGGAGCGATCATAGGTTCTGTCAATCTTAAGACTCTGTTTTAGTAGCAGTATTTTTGTAGGATGTTACGACGGCTATCGTCGTAGTTGTATTTTTATAAGGTGCTACGACGGATATGATTATTTGCCGCCTTTTAAGTTTGAAGATAAGACCCCTGTTGGGCAACACAACAACCATGCCCTGGGCGGGTCTTGAACCAGCAACCTCTGAGTTAGCCGGCGAGCGCGCTACCCACCAGGCTACCCTCGGTCGGCTGGCATAGGTAGGACTCTGTCACACATTTTGAAAGCAAAAATAAATCTAATAAAACCTACATTTGATAAAATTTTACATTTGATTGAGGCTTCCAGATCAGACAGTTGACTGGCCTACCTAATCGATAGGTCAAGTTTGGCCATCAGTAAGCACTCGAAAGAAAAAATGTTTCGTTCCAGAAATTTATATTTCAGAAGTAGGCGATCACGGACGGAGGTATTTTCACGTGGTTGCCACTGCTTGACGCCCCATTGAGTGAATGCCCCTTGGACTCCTCGTGGAGAGGACTAGGCACTGTGGCAAGTATGTACAGGAGACCCATTTGTCGCCGATTGCGTGGAGAGCACGCTAAAGGGCAATTCAGCCGGGGTTGCAACTGTTCGGCGCGCGCGATCGATAATCGCACTTACTCGCGACGCACCTCCGAACGCAGGATTTACGCGACGCAGAATCACCTGCCGTCGTCCTCCCAGTGCAATCACCGCCGTATCTTCTCCGATTCCACAGGTCCAAGAGCGCAAATCGGCGCATCTCACAGATAATGGATTGTTACTCAAAGTAGAGGTCACCATTAGGTACACATCTTCAGAACGCTGGATGCAGTTATCTTGGCTGCAGCAATCAGTGACAAGGCATAGTAATCACACGGTCCAATATAGAAACGCCAACGTAGAGCTGACGAAATACAACCGACGATGAAATCAATTTGAGTCGTTGAATTATTCAATTTGTATAATTACCACTATTTGAGCGAAACTCCATGGATCGGTGTGATTAATTTAGATTTATCTGTTTGTTTGATTTAAAAATTATAGGAAGAAATAGGTATTGGAAACTAAGGCATGGTCCTCATGAATGATAGGTTCTTATATAAAATTCGTGGAAGCATTCTTGAGGTCTCCTAAGAATATTCTTGAAATTCTATCCAGTCTTTAAAAACCAGCAACTTCTGACAATCTTTTCCATCCATTTTTTTCCGTCGACTGTCTATTTACTCCAACTCCCAGCATCGGTAATGGCTGGGTCACGTCCTCATCTGCCACCATGGAGGTCACTTTTTCGAATCCCGCAATCCCATGTTTGTTTAGTCCTTGTTACAAAAACATTGTTGTATTATCCACCGTAAGTGGCCTAGAGTTGTTTTTGAGGAACTGAAAAATAAATAAAAATAAAATATCTTCCTTTCCCTACCTACCATGCCCGAAGGCTTGCTTTTTTCTCTCTGATTATTCTATGAATACAATACTTGCTACTCTAACATCTCATAAGCTTTTAACCTGCTCTCATCACCCTCCCCCGAATACCAAATTTAGGTACATCGTGCTCCATTTGATTGTTTTCAGAAACCATTACTTCGTGTCTTTATTTAAGATACCTCCGATCAATTCCATGCAGTTTCTTAAATTCTTCCTTTCCAACCAAAATTCCAATTCAGGTATCCCAGTCACTACTTTTTTCCTCTGAGATAACTCTCAATAATGAAGGTTTTTCACTGGCTTCAAGACACCTTTCTATAATTTAATTGGTCATATATTTATGGAAAATCTCATTGTTTTATTTTCTTATACTTTCTTTAAATTTTCTATTCCAAACCTCGTTTATTTATCCTGTAACTAAACAATACCTGTGCTCGACTGAATAGTAATTGCTTCGTCTAATAAATTATCTAATCACAATCCTCCTATACTGTATTTGTTTGAGCCGCCATAGTAATAAACAGGTTCGAAATAAGACGCCTATCTGTCCAGTGCATCCTCATGAGCAGTAAAATTTGCATCAATTCATCCAACCTACTCTATCAAACGCTCTATCTTAAGTTAGGATGCTCGCAAAAATTTATACTTTATTTTTTAATTTTCCTTATCAGGTTCCTCTGCAACAAAATATCATCTTATGCCATACATTTTCAGATGTCGAATTGATCTTCACCATTTTATTCCTTTGCCATCTTCACCAAATTTTGAATAACGCCTTTAAAGCCACCTTTGCGACACATCCAGTCAAATTATTAAAAAGTAAATAAGATCACTAATATTATAAAATTGCTGCGACGGTTCATCTATGGTGACCTTCTTTTAATATCTGGTGTAATACAGGGCCTTTTGGATTCCCAATTAAATTTGGTGAGAGAAGATAAACGAGGGATTTCTATGTTACTAATTTCACGGAAATTAATTAATGACCCTAGCAATTTCGTCTTCATTTCACATCCATTTAATTATACGCAAATTAATTTAATTGATCCAACATAATGAATTTTTAAGTATGAACGTGTATTTAGAAGTACAACTTTCTTGATAAACACTTTCTATGAAAGCATTTTTTTTTTTGGAAACTGGCAAGTTGAACGTTAAATCATCTTCCACGAATACCTCCAGGAAAAATTCCTGAATTTCCTAAAGAAATCACGCTAAACATTTCACGTTCGAATGGAATTAATTTATGCGTCCCACGAAATCGCACGTCGTTTCAAGAAACGAGGATATTAAAAAATTAAACCTGTGGCGCATTGCAGCAGAGTTTCGACGCGAGCCAAATAAATCACAGGTTCTCATCGCTCCGCGATCCGGACCCCTGTCGCGATACGAGACAGGCCTGTAAAAAAAAATACTTTGACGGACACATCTCTCCCTCTGCCGTGCGGCGGGATTCCACACGCGCTGCGTCCCGGGTGAAAATCCTCCGTAAACACTCGAGCCCCAGTTCCCCGAAGGGGCGACAGGCTCGGGACAGCGGAAAAAACTCCTGCATCCGATGCGTATCCAGGGAAACACAGGCTTCGGGGCGGGATCCGCCTCGTATCTGTGACGAGGCGTTCATCCTCCGTCTCTCGCGCGCTAAAGGGGATCGCGTGGCGTCGCTGCGCTTCTCTTTTC
>WURS02181074.1:0-20889 GCA_011762765.2 Rhinocypha anisoptera
GAATCTTCCCTCGGGGATAGCGCTCCTAAGCTATACCTCTTGGTTCCCATGCCTCCTAGACGTGTCTCCCACGACCCTTCTTGCCCCTTAATACCAGGAGAACTCCAGAGGGAGGGATCTGGGAGAACTCCGAAATCCTATCGGGATAGAGGTAAAAGTTGTGCTAGGTACAGTGAAGGCATGAATTAGCATAAATGGACAAAAGGTTATTGCGAAAAATTCTTCGATAATTTTCCTGTTACGGACGATAGATCTATAACTTGATTCCAATCAAATGATATCTTACATGATTAGTCTCCCTACTCGCGTTCACATTTTAATCTATGTATACGAGAATTAATATATCAGATTTTTATACAGAATGTGATGCAAAATGATTATGTTGGGCCTTATGTCTTCTGCCATTAAGTGTAAAACGTGTTTTAATTAGTATAACGTAAGTACATGAGTTGTCACGACGGAAGAGGAGGAAATTAGGTGTTTTCTTACTGCATCGTGACCACCAAATAGAAAGTCTAATTTAATCTATTTTATTCATTTCGTCTATGCAAAGAATATTTAGTTTAATGGAATTTTACTCTTTATATTTCCCTCTAGTGGACACCGTTTACTAACTTACATTTCTCTTAAATATTATTTAAAATAAATATTTAATATTTATGGAATACAACATATTTGGCACATATTCTTCAAAGAAGAATTTAATATAATTACTCTTGGGTTCATCTTGGAAAGAATGTGTGTGTATATAAATAAAATTAGCATCCAAAAAATGTAGAATTTTATTTCATTTATGTTTATGCTCTCAACGGTAAAGAAGAGTTTCAAATTTGATAGAACTAGCATCGCTTTAATTTGATTTATTCAAGAATAAGGTAATCGGAAACGATCATAAATGAAAGGAGATAAATTGAAAATTTGTCCAGTGGAAGTGAATGACAGTAAGGAACCCAAATAAATTGTAGAAAATAATAAACTGATTCAACGTTTGATCTAGTCAACTGTGTTAAGTCCGGAAGGAGGGAAGAATAAGGCGGCTGCAAAAGAATGTAATTAAAATAGGGGTGACTTCTCTTTCTCCTCCCTCCACCAATATCCGAGGATAAAAGATCCCTAAAAAACATCTCGCTAAAAAGGAGTTCGTATTCCGTAGCAATTTCGGACTCCCTAGTACTAATGGAGGGCAGGGGACGTGGAACGGAGGTGGGGAATTGAAGAAGAATTGAAATCAAAATCCCTGGAAGAAGAACTTTGAATTACCCATTTTATGTAGACAAAGAGGGATTGGTACGGTGAGTGAGCGAGAAAGAGAAAAAAAGGCAGATAGAGAAAGAGGCGGGAGGGAGTGGAGAGGGAGAGAGGCGGGATAGAGAGAGAATGGGAGGAAGAGAGAGAAAGAGGGAGGAGAGATGGGACAGGTAGAGCGGAAGAATGGGAGCGAAAAAGAGAGGGAGAGAGACTAAGGGAGAAATTAAGAGAGAAAAACGGAAGCTAGGGAGAGAGAGACGGGAGAAAAAGGAAGAGTGGGAGAGAAAGAGAAAGGGAAGGTGACAAGAGATAGTGAGATTTAGAGATAGAGAGAGACTGGGAGAGAATTAGAGAGAGAGAGAGAGTGGGAGTGAGAGGGAGATACGTGGGTGAAGTGGAAGCCAATGGGAGACCAGGTAGAAATGAGGAAGCTGGTCTCCGCTTTTTCGAAAGTCTTTGGCCAGCGGCTATCCCCCACTCCGAGTCACCGACGTCCTACCATTTAATGAACTTAATTAGCAAATGAAAGCCGCACGTGAAACTGATTCGTCGTTCGTTACGGAAGAGATACGGAGGGAAGTGTTACAGAGAGAGAGAGAGGGAAGAAACTAGGAGCCAGGCGAGGAAGAGACGGCGGATGGGTTAAAGACGGTGGCTAGAAGAACGACGCGGAATCTGTAGAGAATCCGTGAATGAGAAAAAATATCTGAGCTTAAATCGGCGAATGGATCTGTGGAGTAGGATGAAATCGGATGTCAAAGGCCAAGGAATGGATCGGGTGCTGAATCTGCTACTGGAAGGGATTGGGATGGGGCGCGGAAAAAGGGAACAGCCAAAATTGGGGGGAAATAGACCCTGGGGGAGATGCGTGGCTGGAGAGAGAGAGAGAGAGTTGGGAATTGTAGAAAAAGAGAACATAATAACTGGCAGGAAATTGACAAGGGGACGGTCTCCAAAGAGCAAATGGACGGAAGAGCAACTTTAAAGGGGAAATCGGGATCGTTTTGCGCTAAAAGTAGGCAGTAGATGATGAATGCAGTGGCGTGGAATGAAAGGTTTTAGAACGAAAGGGGTGAGCGATTGCAATAGAAAATGGGAGCAGGCCCGCTCTATTCGAATGAAAGGAATGCGTGTTTGCAGTAATAAGTGGTGTTTCTTATTTTTTCTCCGAAATTCCAATCTCGAAAATCCAAAGAGCTGTTTCCCTGAGTGTTCATGGGTAACAACATTTTTTTTCCTAAAAAAGGGTTAAATCGCACCCTCGTCATATCAAATGTCCCTGGGAGAACTCCCACTTTTTCATTCCCTCTTTTTCTTATTTTTTTTATTGAGGATATTTTGAGAATATTCTACCATTCTGCGAAGTCCTTCATCAGAGGTTGTCTTTTTTCTTATTTTTTTGCGAAACTGACCAAGAACTTCTAGTTTCGCGAATCGCTTCTTTTGTGGAGCCGATGGCGTCAGAGCGTCTCTCGATGCACGTCTTCTGGTGCTTGTCACGTGTTCAGCTCTCAAA
This sequence comes from Rhinocypha anisoptera, assembly GCA_011762765.2. NCBI lineage: Eukaryota > Metazoa > Arthropoda > Insecta > Odonata > Chlorocyphidae > Rhinocypha > Rhinocypha anisoptera. Next base: position 2,765 of record WURS02181074.1, read on the forward strand.
CCACCAAGCAGAAGATACCATAACTTTTTTCCACATTTTTTAAGTAGAAAAAAGTACCTAATTATAAACATGCCCTGAAAGATGATCTATTAGTCTTGAAGGTAGAGTGTTCGGATGTTGAAATGAAGAAACTTGCTCAGATCTAAATCAACGGACACTTCCAAGGCTAAGTCATGATCTTGATTGTCATGGATGCCATATCTCAAACGGCAAACCACATGAGGGTAATACTCCTCACCCAAAATATCTGCGGACCTCCTCAACTATGTGGAGTAGTATAAGATTAGTTTTACGTTGAATTATTAATAAAAATTTTGTATGATAAATTTCGTTTATTTATATGAATATGAGTATTGTACTGTTTTACACCAAATGGGGTAAGATTGTCAAATTGTTAAAACAATATTTGGATATCAGCTCAAAAATCATTTCAAGTAAGCGTCTCATGTTTTTCAGAGATGTTTAAACCTAATAAGGATAATTAATAAACATACGTTTGTCATAGTAATTTTTATTTAAGTTTCGAATTTGAAATCTGTGATAACATCAACGCCATTTATTTTTTTTATCTTCCCAGTGCGTCGTCGTATATTCAATCGTCAGAATAATTTGGAACCTCCATCAAATACTAAATTGCGAATAATCGTGTTTCCCTATAAGTTTCATTATTTTCCTCTAAATCGCCCTAAATTGGTCATAAATTTTATTGGAATAACAAATCGTTTTTCATTTAAGAAAAATACCTTTCTGGTCAATCTGAAGTCTAAGTCAGCAATTTTATTTTAACTAAAAATTAGGCCATCTTTTTTATCTTTTAAATAAAAATCTCAGTCGTATGGATTTAAATAAATAGGTAAAATTATATGAACGCACAACCCCTCTAATGGAATATAGGTCCAAATGAAAGAACTTCGTGCAGTCATAAGGCCTTACGTTTTTACATCAAGTTCATTTTACGAATGAATAGACAGGAAATTACCGTGAGGGCAACGTAGTCATTGATGTAGGCATTTCAGAGAATTCCTAATGGTAGAAAAACACGAATCCTTAAGTAGTTTCCCGAAGCCAATGAATTCCAACCCCTTTTTCTGACGCAGCCAAACAACAAGAAAAAGTGTTCCACTCGTGGCAGGAATTTTCGTTTCGTTGCGAAAAAAATTTTCCAATTCGCCTGCGATGAAAAACACATCGACGAAAGGCAAGCGTGTGCCTTTTACAACCGTCTTTAGTCGCTTTTTTCGCGGCAGTTCGTAACAGCTTTCCGATCACTAGTTCTTGTTTTGTTGCCTTTTTCGAGGAACATCTGATGAGGTTGCACAAACGGAAAAAATGGGCGTTCTCCCGTTTTCATGCACGGCCCGGGGGAATGTGCCGATTTCGATGTCTCTCGCAAAAGCGTGGATGAATGAAATGCACCCTCGAGGGGAAACGTCAAAAAATGTGTGTCCAGCGGCGTTTCGTGTCTATCAATTCTTATTTTTTTCGTCCATCCATTTTTAGGGTTTCGAAGCAAGTATTCCATATCTACCGATTCCATTGGACACAGAAAACTGCAATAGAGATCTCTCCCACTCACTCTGCTTTCGCTTTTATTCAGCGGTGATTTTTCATGCCTCTTGTCGAAACATTTTTCCCAAACACTGAAATTTTTCCCCTAAGGATGTAAGTAATTTGGATTTTTTTTTTAATTTCCTATAAGGCATAGTTTTTCAGGATTTGCAATTTCTTTGTGTTTTCTAATATACACGTCAATAATCTCAGTATAGCTTCTGGTGTTCTTATCCCACATAGGTATTTTTTATTCTTGTAGAATACACTCAATGCGATTGTTTTATATAAGAAAATTGTACTCGGATAATGAATTCCACTTCAAATTTACGAACGGCTGCCGGAGGTGATGAATACTATGCATGGAAATACGTTACATTTTCCTTAGTCAAAGTTCTTTTTTAATAGTATTTACTATAGTCGTTTCATCGATGTACAATGTAATGAACGATGTAATGTCCAAAAAAGCTCTAAGATGAATATTTAAACCTTTAGGCGTAACATTTAATAGTATCAATATAAATTTTACAGTCAGTAATATTACCTCTTTAATTTTTGAATATGTGATAACTTCGATGTGAAGTAGCATAGACTATAAAATTTTACACCCTAGACATAACGATGGTAAAATCAGCCTTCTTGACATAGATGTAGCGTGTTGTACCGTACCAATAGTGCGATTATATAAAGCCAAATTTAAGGCTGCCAACTAGCCCATAACGAGAAACTATTTCAGATAACGGTCTAAATCCACTTCAGTCAATAGCGCAACACGTTAGCAAAAGCAACCCGTTAATGCACTTTTTTCAAGAACTTGGAATGTTTAATGCATGAAAACTTGAATTAGTAAAAAGTACGTGATCCCCAAATGTACAGTTAGAAAATTAACTTTTAGAAATTCATTAATTTCCTCTGAGAAAGGCTATATTTTTTATGTTTTCTACTTCAGCCGCGTGTTATATACCTCATTGTACTATATATATATGGGTATTTTTCTAAGGTGATTTAGCAGCCATCAAAGATTTAAAAAACTGGTGAGTTTCTTTATATTTTTGTGCATGTGTTTTTGAGTGTATTTTTGTGACAAACATCTTCTCACGTGTGTAAACCGACTACGTTATATATATATGTGTGAGCCAGTTCTCCCAGACTGACGAAGTAACAAGTAAGACCCGAAATATTTCTTTATTATGTCAGTCTCTTAAGTATTTCTAGCTGTGTGTATGTGTATAAGTGTGTGTGTGTTCTTGCTTAATTAACCAAGGCAGACATTATTGTGTAATGAAAATCCTTCTACTAAATAAATAAAGAAATATATATAAAATATATATATCTCTTTATTTATTTAGTAGAAGGCTTTTCAGTACACAATAATTTCTGCCTTGGTTAATTACGCTTCTGAAGGAAGTCTCAATGGTTTGAACAATTATAATTTTTTATGGTCCCTCAAAAATTAAAACCTTCAAAGGTTGTAAATATATTAGTAAAAATATTTACTGAAAGCACTCAAATTTCACATAATAAGGAAGTTTTCCCTTCCGAAGTATATTTATATTATTTCTGATAATGATGCTCATGGCATTTTACTACCTATAATGGGCATTTTTTCTTTAAATGGAATAATATCTATCGGTGAGGTAAAGGTGTTTATAATGGATGACATAGTACATGAACCCTTATGAACAAGTGTGAAAAACGTTGAAATCTGTTGAATTCCCAGAATTATCGTTTATCCTTGAATGTATCTATCGTTATTTAAAATACAGTATACTTGAATGACATACTAGTAGAAGAACCATATGGGAAAAAGGGAAAAATATTGAAATAGGACACATCTCCTGAATTATCGAACACCATTGATATTTTCAAATCCGAGCCTGCTTCCTTGTTTGGGTCTCGGTTGTCTTCGTTCCAAATGCACCAGCGTTCTGGCTGGGTTTCCTTCCCAATATTTCTCCACCGAATCTTAGAAAGTTGCGGTTGGCGACGCTGTGTATTCGGGAAGCTGATGTGGGAGTCTCGCGTCCTCGCGAGTGCAACCCCCTTCTGGTTCGACACCCCCCCCCCTTTCTCTCTCTCCCTTCCGCCCCGGCGGCTTCCAAACCCCCCTCTCTCTACCTCTCTGGGGAAACCTCACATACGGTTGAATTAATTAATTTGTCCCCCGAGATGGACTCGTTCGCTCCGCTCCGCTCATCTGGCACGCCGGGGCATTTTGCCACTTGCCTCCTACAGAATTATTATGTAAATTGGGGCCATCATAGTAAATTGCGGTAACTAGGTTAGCTCTGAGAACCGTCTTTGTTTCCAAAATGGATTAAACGAATTACCCTGTTGGGTTTAGAACTAGTCCTCAACAAAGTCCCCGTCGTCGTGCGTAATTTAGTCGTCATGTCCTCCTGCTCCTTTCCCGGCGAGGATTCTCTCTTTCTCTCATCATAACCCGTCCAGTACAATGTTTCGTGTTCCTCTTGGTATAAAATGGGTTTCATTTTTTGTCCCTCCAGGCAGAAATCGGTAGTTATTTTCTTAGTTAATACAAAAGCTAAAACATGACCATTTCTACCTCCCGCTTCTTCTCTGGTAATTTTCCTCTGTCTCACCAGGTTCGGAGGTATCGAAGGCACGGAAAAAACACCAGGGACAAGGAATATGGGTGTAACAGAGTCTCTAAAATGTATATGTACTATCAGGAAAATACTAGGTAAAACTCAAAAAGTTATAAATTTTCATTGTTAATCTTCTTTAGGTTTTTTAACCAGAATTTAAATATTTTTAATCCTCTCTTTGAAATCAGTAAATTTGAGAACAAATTGTACAAATTTGAGTGCTGACATGACCCAGTATTCTTTGTGCCGATTTGGGCGTTCTCCACAGTGAGTTCAACATATCATATATCATATTCGTACGTACACTTTGTTAAATTCCTATATAACTTTCACCTTAGATCTACTTTTATCTGTCTGGGTAGATCTAAATATATTATAATGTTATATATCATTTTTAATTTGTTTAAATAGATATTTTATGATTGTCCATTTAAAAACTTTATTGGAAATATCTAATTATATTTTATGCTAATACTCCGAGTTTTCAGATGAAATACTTGACTAAATTTAAGGGTCAATATAAACACACGTGTAATATAGCTAAGGGCTTAAAACCTCTTCTCAAATACGAAAGACCGTTTTTTTATTGAAGCGTACAAATAGATGTATAAGAATGCCAATACATGCTGATAGGCGAGATCACCCGATAAACACACTCAATGATGTCTACCACATATCTAAATGTGTGATTAATATCGTGACGGAGACATACGTTAGTATAAATCTGTAAAAACTATATACAGATTACGAATACGAATAAAGAAATTGGAATTATTTTCCAAAATTAAAGATTGGACATATTTGTATCTACGTGTTTTAAGTTCCGGTAAAAATTTTGAGAACGGAAAATGTTCTCTCCTAGGATACGAGTCTACCTGGGTCTGATTATCCCGAAATAAATCGCGGAAAAGCAGTGAAATTTCGCATTTCGACTAGTCCCTTTACCATATGGTGGGCAGTAGGTGGTTTCCAAAAGAAAAAAATCCCCCTCCCCAACCGTCTTTTAGCAAATTTCAGTGGAAATTTTACTCAACTCCGGATGTACCATCTAACCTAAAAACAAATTTCCCGTTTATTAATATAACTAATAAAGCAAACAACCAGGAATTTTCGTGAGGTATTTGAGTTCCCTATGTTTGTTCCCTTTGATAAATTTGGTTTATTAAACCACGCCCTAACATTTCCATTTCTTCCGACTTTATGTTGATGGTGGTCAGATGAGATTGGCTAGGCACGGAGGGTTTTGATTTTTTTCTCCGGTCGCATTTCATTCTTTATACCTATGATTTGTGACATTGGAAAGTGAGTAAGACGACTATTAAAGGAGTATGGTCGTTTATCAATTTCTTTAAGTGTTTATATATATGATCTGCTCCGGGAAGGAGCCTATTTTGTTCATCACCAGTCATATCGCGTATTTTCAGATCCGTGAATGTCGATTGGTTTCCACCTCTGCACCCTCCTGGTCTCATCCCGTCACGTCTCACTTCTCCCCCTTTCTTCCGACTCACAACAGGCAAGGCGACTGGAATCGTGACGACCACGCGGGTGACCCACGGCACGCCGGCCGCCCTCTACGGTCATGCGGCCAGCCGATACTGGGAGGACGACGGGAAGGTGCCCCCCAAGGCCAGGAACGCGTGCAAGGACATCGCCCGGCAACTTGTGGAGGACGACCCCGGCAGGCACATCAACGTAAGTGAATAGGTCCCCTCGCGGCTCCTTGTGCTACGTCACCACGACGGAGAACACCGCACCAACTTGGAGACGCGGACGTCTATAATACTGGATCCGATATACTCGAGACTTCACTCAATATTTTTATTTGCAAACGTTACCCATAATACCTCCAAACTATAAATAGGAGAAATATAAAATCCATCCCATACAAGTATTATGCTCTAACATGATTCGATATAATGGTAACATTATTCTCAAGTCATTTTTGTTCTCAATTTTTAACTTAATGTTATTTTTTTATGATTCCTGCGGCCATAGGCACGCAAAAATTATAATTTGTCATATCTTAGCGGGTTTTCTACCAGGTGGATTCACTGTCTCCGGAGTTTCGATGGATGACCTCACCACTGAAACTTCAGTTACACCATCCCTGACTTCTATCCCTTAGGGAGTAGAAAACCCACGAATAGTTCATCGGGAAAACATTAATTCCTGCATTTGTAACGCCAGTTCCACTTTTATCTGAGTAGCATTTGCGTAACAATATAGCCAAGCCATATTTGTTAAAATATCTATGAGCTTACAAATGTTAATTTGAAATGAAACGTTTGCCCGGCACGATTTCTCAAGGTTTGGCTGCTGGAAGGAAATTTCTGTTTCGATTCCATTGCTAAGTGGTTGTGAAAGATGAGTAGTTGTGATGGGCTGCCACGAAGGAATATGAGATCAATAACTCCGTATGGATTTTGAAAGAGTTTTGTATACGGCAAGCATGCACACAGAGATACTTGAATTTACAAAGATCGAGAGGAGCAGGAATAGCTTAAAGAGGCTGTTCTCTTCTATTGAGATATAATAATATTACAGATGTTAACTGACATATTAATGAAAAGTATAGGTGAGCATTAGGATGACCGATAGGAAATTCTGGCAAGCCGTTCCTTAAAAAAAAACATTTTTAAGAAGTCTTGTTAGAGGAAAATGGGAGTGGAGAAAATATGATTTTGGTGGTTGTTTGGAACTCTTCCCGCGAGGTGGAACCACTTTTTGCGGAATAGAATCTTTTGTATGAATCTCAGGTTCATTGTGGCTTTCCGAATTCGGTGATTGCATTACAGCCACTGTTCAATTATAATTGAGCCAGTTTTAATCCTACATTTCTTATTGGTTTGGTCGACTCATTTGGGAAATTTATTTCATTTGGAAGAGTTGAAAAACGCTGCGGCTCACCTTACCTTTCCACCGACAGATTCGCGTTCGTTCTTATCGCGCCGCGCTCATCATCATATCGGCCCTATCGGATTTCATCATTGCCATGGGAAATCCATTGATTCACCTTTACTTGTAACCCATAAATCACGATCTCTGAGATATTTCCATCCGGATGAGCCGATGAGAATCATTCCAGGATGAGATTAGCCCGCGTTTGAATGGATTCTCTTCGACAGGACTACACACACGCTTGGATTGACGTATCCGTGAATGTATGTTGCACGCAGTACTTATCACACTGTCGGGCGGTATCGCGCGTTTTGGCAGGCGCCAAGCGATCGCTCTCTGAAGTTGTAGTTCAATTTAACGCAGGTGGTGTGGTGGCATTTATCATCTGTGAATTAACGCCCCCCTTCAGCTGTAAATTTTTAGTGGCAAAGTGAAGGTTGATGAACCGCATTTGAGCTTCTTAGGAATCCCAAACTCGGTCCTAAGGTTCGAATACGATTTATGACTATAGAATCCTTCGATTTAAACGAAGAAATTTAATTCATTGGTGACTAGAGTTTGGTTGGAAATCAATGTTGTTTTATTGTAAATTTAACGTTTTCATCGCCTGCGACATGGAATATTATTAAACTTACAGTTAAATATCTCCCATAATGTCTTTTTTTATTTACTTTTGGGACTTAATTCTTTCTGTATATGTATACTGCATAAATATGAAATCATAATGTTTATTACAAATCTTCCGTTACTCAATAAGTAATTAATGTCACGCCGTGTGAATGATACAAACTCCATCTTGTGTAGGAATAATTACAAATTACTTGAATTAAATATTAAAGGAACACAGTCTTGCTAATACTCACAGAAGATTTCTTCTCGTAACATTTTATCAATTAAAGGATATTGATTTAGTCTTCTTTTACGAGAATATATGGAATGAATAATTTTTATTTCCATGTCATTTAACTCCCCCTTCGTTATACCACAGATTGAGAAGCAGTCACTTGCTCTATCTCTCTTTCTGATTAAATTCCTTCTCACGTCACGGATTGCGTGAGAAGCTGACTTTTCCACCAAAGAGGATGTCAAAAGACTCCAGAATCACCTCGCCTGGATTGTCTGGCACGTCGGTCGTTGCCACCGCAAGAGGCGCTCAAAACTACTAACTTCCTCGCAGGTTGTCCTAGGCGGCGGTCGACGTCACTTCCTGCCGAAAGTGGCCCACGACCCGGAGTCGGAGGGCGAGGAAGGGCGGCGACTTGACGGCAGGAACCTGGTGGAGGACTGGCTGAGAGACAAGAAGAACCGCGGATTAAGGGGTCACTACGTGTGGAACAAGGGCCAGTTCGAAGCCGTCAACCCCAAGTACATAGACCACTTACTGGGTGAGTCGAAGTGGAAGTCTTGTCGTTGCCAGCCCCTTGGAAGGGCAAGGAGAGTAGTGGAGTATGCGTGCTTGTGTGTTTTTGTGTGTAAAAGAAAATACAGGGCAGGGAGAGAGGGAGGAAAGCCGATAAGGTTGCGGTCTCTCACACAAAGAGCGAGAGCGTAAGTGGAATCGAATAACGGACCCACACGAGAATGGTGAATCACTCGTAACATAATCCTCTGAGAATATGTGGGAATTTCACACGTTCTGGGTCACTCCGATGGAGTTTCTCTGCTCTTTGGTCAAGCTTAACGGTTGTCTATCCGACTGATTTTTTCATCGTCACAGTTGAGTTCAAGATGAGAACCATTTTACCCGTGGTTATTAATGTGAACTCCGTTTTATCTTGGAATTTCACAAAGAATTTTCCAGCTGGTTTTAATATAAATAAATAATATTTTCTCTTACTAATTAAATAATGAAATAATATGTAGCTCATATAAATTATGTTAAAAGTAATATTCCGAAAATAATATTAATCCGAAAGGAACATCGGTATTTAGCCTTTGAGATTTCTTTAATATTTAAAATTATATTATACGAAATTAAATTTCTTCAGGCATGAATGAAGAAATTATTATTTTTTAATTATTTTTCGCATTCAAATCGTGAAATGTGTCAATAACTATATTTTAAATACCTATTACTCGTTGTAACATTAACTATTTTATAATTCGTGCTTATCATTTTCATCGCTCTTGTCCATGCGTGAATTTAACATTTTAAAAATACAATAACTTTTGAGCGTGGATGTGAAGGCTGTATTATACAGTTTTATTGCACAAAGAGGAGTTTAATGATAACTAAGAAGAATCATTAATATTCCTAGTAATTGAAGTTGATACTTCTCTGTCATAGACATAGTCATATTAAGTTAATAATAAGTCAATATTAATTTTAAGTCAATTTCATGACATAAAATTTCATTGATGTTATTCCATACCTCTGGCATAAGCCCACATATTGCTAATAAAAATATTTTTGTTTCTATGAAGTTTGCTTTCCTTAGACAGTGGATTAGTCACCTTTTTAATCTTCTATTCACCTACATTTTGATCGATTGGGAGCTCGATAGACTTATGTTACTCACTGGAACGATTAGTCCTAAACTACTCTTGCTGTTTCCTTCGTGTGGTTTTTTTACAGGTCTATTCGCATATTCGCACATGGATTTCGAGGCCGACCGCGACAAGACCTCGAACGGCGACCCTTCTTTGGCCGAGATGACGAAAAAGGCGATTCAAATTCTTCAAAAGAATCCTCACGGCTTCTTTTTATTCGTCGAAGGTAAGTGTTTCTATAATTTAATTTCATTTTAAGTCCCATAAAAATCGTCACGTTTAAATTTATAAAAATAAATTATAATCCACTTACCATTATTTTCAAAAACATTTTTCAAATTATCTTAAAATTATATATAAAATTGATATTTTTAGACGTATCAAAATTTAACGAGGATAAACAAAATTTTTACCAGTTATTATTAAAGTGAGCCTGCTTCTCTCTAACGAAAAGTTTCTTTTAGCAAAATTACGGCGTCTTCCTTATTTACAACATGTTTAAATTATGAAGTAGATTACAGTGCATACAACTGTAAATGAATACAAGGGTTACAACATTTTGTGAATTCTTTTAGCATAAAATGATAAGCACTGTATTTCCACTAAATGTTATTGTGGCAGTACCAGATTCAAAACCTGGGTGTTGTCGTCAGCTACCTGAATAATTTTAGTGTAAATATTGTGTTTAAATTTTATACGTAAAAAGTTTTGTTACAGCAAAACTTTTGCTATCTCTTTGATACTCATGTGCTTCTCCCATTCTAAAAGTTCAGAATTGGGAGTTAACTGTACCGTGCGACATTTGGTACTAGATAAGGCAATCCAGTAAAGCTAAAATGAACCTAATAAAATCGAATTATCTCAATTCTCTAGGAAATTGCAGTTTTTATATTTGTTCTGCAGTATTCTTCGAAAGCCTTTAATACCAATTTATCCCCCCTCCGACCATTAAGGCTTCGTTAGTGGGAGACATGACTTACTTCAAGTCGTTGAACGTGGAGTGTGGCCTTTGTATTTTTTCTCTATCTTAAAAATCTATCGTTGGTTTTTAAAAAAGGGAAACGTGAAAAAAATCGGGTAGCGTGGAAAGGTCATGGCCTTCGTGGGTCGGAAGTGAGCCGTGGATTTACGACTGTTGCGGTAATCCGCTATCGGAGCGCGCCTCTCCGCGGGTCAACTACCGGCCAGTACCCGATCGGAGACGCGGAGCGGAGGGAGAAGGCAATAGTAGTAATCTCAATGGTAACGGATCGCTTACGTCGGCGTTTTGCAACCGGCTTTTTGGTGGAAGGTACCCTGCTTGAAATTTGATTGTGCTCACATGAAAAAATTTTGATGCCACTTGTGAAATTTCTTCCGACGATGCCCCCGTCGCGTTTTTGTGTTAATGGCTATTAAAATTTTCACTCTTTATCGTCCTTTGGAATTAGAACTGTCATCCTAGCACTCATGAATAATGGCATGATTATCCCGTGATTGAGGACGTGACAATGCACGTGAAATACTGTTGTTGAATCACAAAAACAGGTTATTTCAGACCCTTTTGAACTTAGAATTGGTAGAAAACTAACTTATTAATTTACGGTTATTTCTTTGCAAACGGATATCGTAATCAAACTTTTTGGAATAAATACTGTCTTATAAATTCTAAAATAATTAGGATGAAGTAGTTTTTGCTGTGTCTCGCAGACTTAAATTATTCTGACATAATGATTTCAACCCCCATTAAGGAGGTTTGAACCTTTCCAATACGTGTAATTCTTCATTTACTAGTAAGAACTGAGTAAAAAATCTGTTTTTGTTACGTTTTCACCACATCGAAATTCCTCCATATTTTACTTATCATACATCATAAATCAGATTTGGATGTTACATTTCTGAAACAAAATAAAGAGTTCAGTTACAATTACAGAATAATTTATTCACTCAAAACAACTAAATTAGCGATAAGAAATAAAATCTAAATAAAGTGCTGCAAATTAATGTCTTGTTGAATGTAAGTGATGCAATAAGAAGTAAATCATACCACCATCTTAAACTAAAATTTCCACGCGAGATCAAATTTTCTTCGAGAAAAATTGAATTTGACCATAATTTTCGGGCCGAAGATGAAACTCCGAAGGAATAGTTTCCACACAAAGGTCCCATCTCATCTCTTCTTGAGTTTTAAAGTCCTTTGCCATTCGAAAACTGTATTTTTAGCTCATGAAGATAAAAAAAACACCGCGTTAAAAAGTATAGTACTGGCGCATTTAAATATTTTCATGTCTGCATGTGTGAGTCATGAGTACGTGCAATCCTACATGTCTCTTTGTGTGTACTTTTGTACTTTTTAGAAGTGGCTCCTTCCCCCCTCCCACTCTGCCTTCCCCCCCCCCCCCTGCTCCCTCCCTCTCACCCCTCTTCTTTGTACTCCAGGAGGGCGGATCGACCACGCCCACCACTACAACAACGCGTACCGCGCTCTGGAGGAGACGCTGGCACTGGAGGCTGCTCTGGAGGCGGCCCTGCCGCTCCTGGATCCCGAGAGGACGCTAGTGGTGCTCACGGCCGATCACTCGCACGTCATGACGCTGGGAGGGACGGCTACCAGGAGAGGAAACCCCATTCTAGGTCAGTCACCAGCACCACCTTGCTCCTCCTCACTGCCTGTGAGTGTATGTATAGACGCCTGCGTGCGTAGAATAAGCGTGAAAACGGCAATAAGTATTTGTTCGAGCAAATTTATCATACGCCGCGGAATAAGATGTTATTCCAACACTCATTTTACATACGTGGTTTTTCACTGACGTATCGAAACATATTGTACTGTTTATCGTACGAATATAACCTTATAAAGTCCTGCGAAATGCCTACAGTTAAATTTCGTTTTCATATTTGCACGGGCACGGCTGTTTTAGCGAGCTGGTGTATATGCTTGATCTCTTGTTGTCTCTCTTAAGTTGTTTTCTCTCCTCTATAAACTTTAGGAGAAAATATTTATTAAAAAAAAACACGGGCGATACATCAGCAAGTGGCATATTTCGCTCCCATTTTATCCCACCCCAAAGAGTGGGGGAAAGGGAGCGAGATAGACGGGCGCCCACTTATGCCGCACTTTTAAATTTTTAATTTCACTCACATTGAAGATAAGATACAGGTCAAATAGTTAATCATAGCAAGCGGCACCCACGCCTAATGACATATTTTCCTTGTTCCTCCATTTCTTCAGAAAATTTCAGATATTGGAGTATAAATAATGTAAGAACAACGAACAGTAACAAATGGAATTCAGTATTAAATACAATCCTTTGTTTTTCATTGTCAGAGTAGGATAGGGAACAAGAATATCGTACTGTTTTTTTCTACAGAGATGAACTGCCATCATTTACTAACTGTAGAACTCAGAAGCTCCCTTTTATTGTTAAGACTGTTCTTCGGTCTTGGTACTTCAGTGCAAAATAGTACTCATTTTATTTATATTCATAGCCATAGGAATTGATTAAAAATGTGTAGTTTTCCAAAATATATTATTTTTAAAGTTGGGGACCGGTTATGTCTCCATAAAGATGAAACCGGACCCATCTTTTTAAAATAAATATTTGGAAAGAAAAAGGATAAAAGCGTTTCCTATTTAATCACGTTTTTTATAACCTATTCTTCCGAAACCACGCCTGAAGCTACTAAAATTTCTTTAGCCAACATTTCAATATAGGAGAAACTTGCTTTTTCACAGATTTTTTATCGTGTTGTTTAACGCATTTAGCCGTAATATGGCGTACGTGTAACAACTGTTGATGATGCGTGATCAAGACGAAACGTGATGAACGCAATATTATAATATATGGAAAAGTACGTTTCACTTTAATTGAAATTATGAATAAAATGAATAGTCCAACAATTGTAATAACCCAAATTACAACTATTTAGAAGACGTGAATGAATGGTCAAATCTGCCAGAGTAATATGGGGCTATCGTAAAAAATATGGACCCCACACAATAGAACTTTACATAAGAGACTAAACTTTACTTTACTTCATAAAGAACTTTATTTCATAGCACTTCTTCAACAATTATCAATAGTCACACCACTTTCTTTAGAGAAAAATATAAGGAATTATAATTATAGAAACATTATCCTATTTTACCCGTTTAATGTGGTTCAGCCACTAAAATTTCGGACACTATTGTGTGATATATTTTTTAATATTTAATATATATTCACATTTAGCTTATAAATATACACACAATTATATAATCTTTCCTATATTGTGTAATTTAAACCCACCGCCACCACCCCTACCAATCTCGCCATTCCAAACCCCCTGTCTCCCTCCCTCTATTTCAACCGCCACCAGTGCGTTGGATGCCTACCCATTCATCATTCCCTTTCGAAACCTTCTGGGGCAAGGCCAAGAGTTTTTGTTTTCTGTCGAGATTTTATTCCATGCTCTCCAGCACTCACACCAGCGAGTACTTTTATGTGCTGGAGACAGGTAAGCGCCATCTAACGAGCCTTGATTGCTGGAGAACGATCCGATTCATCATTTTATTTTTTTCTCGACCAATATTCGTCTGCGTCCGTTCGCTCTGCAAATAATACTACCTCCTAGGGGAAGTCCTGTAGACTTTTCTCATTATCAATACTTTACTGTTTCATCGCATCCTTCTCTTTCCGATAGGGGTCTCAATTCAACGTTTTACGCTTTAATGATTTCTATCCCGACCAGCGTAATTTTCTTAGTACACTACTAAGAATGCACGTAATTGGCAACAATGTAACTGCCTTCACATCATGAACGAAGGCATTTCAATGTGACATTCCGAAAAATAAATTTTGAATAGGACAACCGCAAGGATTAGAGAAGGACGATTTATTGAAAGTGAAGGCAAGTGAATTTCAGAAGCTGTTCTATTCATTTAATTTTCAAAGGACAAGATTGAAAAATATTTTCCAAATTTCTTCGTTAACGCTCTTTTGTTGATCTCTAAAATATAGAGGACTTCCTTCACTCTCTTCATCCATGAGAGATATTGGTGTAATTTAATGCCTCATTTTAATTCATTTGTTTCTGATGACTTCTAAATTATCATCATAACATTCACCGCCAGTTAAGTTCCCAGTCATTTCCTTCGTAAGCCCTCACATCGTAGTCATGGAGTTTGTCTACATCTGTAACTACTGGATACCTTAAAATCTCCCCGCGTGAGTTATGGAAGTGTTGAAGTTACACTGTGTATGCAGTTATGCTTACTAAAATTTATTAATTTTACTTATTGAACGATAATTTCCTGAAAAAAACTCTGTCATTAACAGTATATTTATGGGGATACAATTCTACCCATTCTATGTATTTCTTGGGCGAAAAAGAGGTACTTTTGAAAAATATTATTGGTACATTTGGTTCACATACTTTTTCACTAAAGTTATCAATTGTCCATGGCTTAGTGTCCATTAACCTAGTGATCATTGAAGTACGTTTACATGTCAAACTTTATTAAAGTTGAATTTAGACATATTTAGTGATTTTCCTTTTGTGCGTAAAAATATTTCTTTTTGA
Organism: Rhinocypha anisoptera; assembly: GCA_011762765.2. NCBI lineage: Eukaryota > Metazoa > Arthropoda > Insecta > Odonata > Chlorocyphidae > Rhinocypha > Rhinocypha anisoptera. The sequence continues at coordinate 17,854 of WURS02181074.1, forward strand.
ATGAACGATGATTCTACAAGGCTAAAATGAAAAAGTGAAAGACACGCGATAGAATTTCCTCTGCTTGAGAAAAAATATTTAAATGTATTTCTAATGTCAGCGGTTACTATGCGATTATATTTCCACAACTGATGTTTCCATTGAAGTTTGTAATAGACAATAAGTTATCCAGTAAGGTGAGTAATGTTTTATGTAAATTTATATTCTAATTTTTATTCAGAAACTTGTCATGAAATAATGTGTGAACTCTGGTATAAAAATAAACATTTTGATGAAAGCCAACATTTTTTCAGCATTATGTATCGTATTGACGTATTTTCGTTTGAGCCCATATATAGATCATCGTAGTTAATTTACTGAAATTTAATAAATTTAAACGAGGTATTTTTCCATAAATTACATTCAAAGTCATCCCGTAAGGCTAGAGCTCAGTAATCTTTTATCAAGGATATTCATTCAACCCAAGCGTCTAAAGAGGATGATTGGTCGATGTTGTTTATCATTTATAAAGGATACTCAATTGGAATTTCAGGCGGTACCGTCCAAAAGGGATTTTTAGATTGAGCAGTTATCGCCTGCTCGCTTTCAACGGTGCACCCGCAGTGGCTTCCTCCGCCCTCTCAAGTCGATTCCGACCATCGATTTCGAACTTTTGGGTGCCCCTGGGCGGCGGCCTTGCAGAAGTTTCGTTCCAAGCGCGGCTCGCGTTTAAATGATCTAACACACCCACCCAACCAACCCCCCTTCATCTGCTTCCCTCGCGCGATACGCTGCTTCCTCTCTCCCACTCCCTCTCTCCCTCTCTCACACACACACACCCTCTCTCTCTCGCTTGCTCCTCCTTCTAGTCTGAATTCGAAAGGAGGAGGTGGAGGAAGGCTACGGATCCCTTAATTGAGGGCCGGCGGGCGCCAGCGTTGTTTCTTTGCCACGGTGATTGGCCAAACTTGGGCGCCCCTTATCCTCTTCCCCCGATGCGTAACAGTTGCTAGGCTGTTGGAGTTGTGAGTCATCTCCCCCTCTTCGGTTTTCGTGACGGCGGCGCTCCTATGCATGTCGGCCTTTCATTTGCCCCGTTTTTCATCACTCAAGAGGGCTTTACGCACGAACTGTTGGGAGTTCAATATCCCCCCATCATTCTCCCTTTGAGCTATGAATTCGTCCGGTGTAACCCAGCTGAGAGAGATTCTATCTCCATCATATTCCGTTTATTTAATTTGTTTTCATTAAGGTTTTGTACAGCCAATTTTACCTTATTCGAATTTTCTCGATTTTTTTTTCTCGAATCTCCGAGATTATTTTAAAATTTTCTTCCGCCCATATACAAAGAGCTTGACGGATGTAAAATAAATATCGCAAATATTGAAGGTAGAATAGTAGATCGTAACGTCACATATCTTCTGACGGATTTTAATAATACCAACGCATTTTAAATATCTAACGTACATCCCGCATAGCGGTAAAAAAGCTCATTACACGCAAAATATATATAAATATATCGGAGTGCTTGGGAAAACAAAACGTACAAAAAAAACATTCAAAATAAATAGGTCGAACGTACCGGTGGGAAGATCTCCCTCGTCAGCGATGTAGAGTGTACACTCTACGTCGCTGACGAAGGCTAATTATATATATCATCAACATCAGTACTTCAATCCGAAGATAGGTTGACTGCAGCCTTCCATCCTTTCCTGTCTAGTGTATTTTCCCTATATATTTCCCCTCAGCCTTCCTCGAGGGGCCCTCCCCTCTATTTTTCCTTCTATTATATTCTTCACGAACCCATTATGCCTCATGGTGTGTGTCCCATCCGCCTTATTCTTCTTTTTTTTATTGTACCCCAAAATGCCTTAGTTTCCTCCACTCTTCTGTACACTTCTTCGTTCCTAATTCTGTCCGTCCACTTGATTTTCAGAAATCACCATATTTCGAAGGCTTCAATTATTCTTTGGTCTGTTTTTCCAAAGGTCCATGTCCCTGATCCGTAGACTGTCATGCTCTACACGAATGTTTTCACATATTCCTTCCTTGTTTGGAGTGACATCTTCCTTGAGCATAGTAGTTGACTCTTCGTCATGAATGCCTTCTTAGCCTGAACTTATCTGCTCCTGATATCCATAGAACTTCTCTCATCCCATGTAATCCTGCTCCCAAGGTAGGTAAAGGATTGCACTTGGTCTAACTTCTCTCCTTGTACCTCGACGTCTGCACTCAGCTTCTTTCTTTCCCATACTGGTATTTTAGACTTCCTTCTATTTATTTTCATGTTCTCATTCTCATGATGCATCTAGATCATCCGCGCCCACTTCGTTCTCGTCTATCAGCAAGTCATTCACCAGGGGCTTCGACTCTGGGTACACTTTCTTTATATATCCTTCCCATCTTTTCCATATGTCTTCCTCTTTTATGACCACCTTCCCGTTATCATTCATGATGTTGTTAGATTTCGACTTCCTTTCTCCGAAGAGCCTTCTTAAGATTTTATGCTCTCTTATTGTTCCCCTTGTTCATGTTTCCTATTAATTTCTTCGCAGCAGTTTTTTGTCCATTCTTATTTACCCTTCTCTTTGATTTCCGTATAACTTGGTTTCTTAACTTCTTGCAGTGTGTTTGCTGTTCTTTATTTTTTGGCAACTTGCATTGGTGTTTGCTGGAAAATAAAAAATTAATCGTTTTTTCATCCAGAATAAACGAGGAATATTGTGTACGAATTGGTGAAAATTTAACCGGTGTGTCCTTCCACTTTGACTTCCGCTCTTCTGTTCACTTCTTCGTTCCTATCCTATGTCCGTCCACTTTATTTTCAGCCTTTTCCTACAGCATCATGTTTCGAAGGCTTCTTTTCTTCTTTGATCTTTTTGTAATGGTCCGTGTCTCTGTTCCATCGAGTACCATGTTCCATACGAATTTTCTGTTAAATATTTTAATTTAATTTCGTCTATTTTAATTTCAATTCTTCTAGATTGATGGTTTTTTAAAAAATAACTTTTATATAATTCCACAAATAAAAAATTTACAATTCACGACCGGTTTCGG
>WURS02181287.1:0-20884 GCA_011762765.2 Rhinocypha anisoptera
AATCTCCTCCCGCAACCGGCAACTTCCTCTTCTACCGAAAGCGCCCCCGGTCCCTTCGCGAGGAGAGAGCGTCGCTTCCTCCGCTACCTTCACTCCGGTTCACATGGAGTGTAAGGACGTAACTTATGTCCGAAATATTTTTGTCGTTCACAGTGACCTATGTCTAATACGTTCAACCGACGAGAAAAGTTGACCAAATTTGACCTTTTTTCTAACTTGACCAGTGAGAATTCTACTTTATTCTACAACTCCACTTTACCCTACACCCTGGTAGAAAGTGTGATCACTTCTGGGGCAGAGGTACGGGACATAGAGGAAAGGGACAAATACAGGCCATTTTGACGACTGGGAGAGATTAGTTGGAGAAGGAGTTGCAGGAAGAGTAAGACTCGATGAATTAAAAAATAAGACAATAATGGAAATGATATTTTTTACGAGGTGCAAAATTAACAACGCATATGGTTTGGCCACGCCTACAGAATGGATGATACCAGATGACCTAAACGAATATTTATAATGTTAACCTCCAGAAAAATTAAAAGAGGATGACCAAGAAGCAGCTGAAGACAGGGTATACAGAAAACAATGGGAACAAGGGAAATGAGAGGAGTGCCCTGATAGAGAGAAATGGAATCTGAGTGAGAAAATACGACGACAATAGTAAACAACCTGCTCTATGTACATATACTTGACCCTTGTTTTTCTTTCAGCAAATAACGATCGGAAATATTGCGGCGATATTCGAAATTTACTTGAGAAATTAAATTTTCCTTGAAGCATTTGCTTCGTTTACCAGTCAAAATGAGTTCTGTCTCTGACAGAATCAATAAGCATGTAGATTCCTTCTAGAATATCTTAAGCTTTGCTTACGTCTGTACCTTACCTTCTCTTCTCTCTAGTGCCCTTTTGTGTTGCAGACATCATATGCACGCGATGATAATTAATAATAATGTTGTGGCAGGCATTATCGCTCGCGATAATAATTAATGATAATTTTTCCTTTTATTATGTCTAAATTAGGGCCATTGGTTCCTCTCTTACATTAAAGCATTTTAGACGTTTACAATTTGAAAACACCCATGCCCGAAGCGGGAGTCGATGCCGTGACCTTTGGGTTAGCAGGTGAAACGCTATCCTCCAGTCTAACCCAGTCGGTGATTGGATAACTTAAAAGAGCTCACTCTCCCTGCTGATCGGGTTGTTAATATAAGATAACTTAAATGTAAATGATGAACCTGAGCCATCTTCCTCCTTATGTTATGTTTTTTAAGTAGTTATCCACGGCAAAGGCGTATTGTATGAACGGTCTTGTCCCGACGCATAGCAACCATACTATATCGCAACATGTAATGCATGTCAGCCCATAAAGATTCAACCTTTTTCTTACGTATTGGAGTAAGAGAAACACTTGGTAATTCCACACAAATTTAATTTTAAAAAATACGACCCGGGTTTCGACAGGGCTGTCATGTTCAGATGAACCCAACTAAACGTTTCTTTCATGTCCGCGAAATAATTTAGTTGTCAGTATGAATAGAGAGATATATATTGCGAAGCTTTTCCGTAAAATATAATGGTTTAAATCTCATGTTGTTCGAACCTTCCATATTCCGAAGAACGGATAACCACGCAGTTATCTCACTATAATTCCATTTTATGCTCCGTGCGTTTTTTACTCTTGATTTCGGTTAAATTGACACATCTAAGCACCTTTGCATAGATATAAAAACTCTATATTACTCCTCGGTATTAAACTTCCTCGATTAAAGCGGCCTTCATTGATTTATTCATCAAACAATATTCACCGCGAAGTGCGCCTATAGAATAAGATATTGTTTGCGTACGGAAATAGGCATTTTAAATTGAGGGAAATAGGAATTTTAAATTGAGATAGAAAATTTATTTTAAAAACCTACGGGCATTTGCATCTCGCGAAATTACTCGCCTATATAAGTTTCCATGGGGATTGTGACTAAATGCGTTTGATTGTTGTGACTCTGATATCAAAAATAGCACATTTAAATTTCCCATTAAGAGTGCACAACTAGTTGAAAATGTGAAAACTCCGCCATTAAAATACTTGAGCGTTTAAACGAAACGTTTATTTATTATGATCTTTTCTTGGTGGTGATCAGACTCGTTTAATTGGTTTTCACAGTTTAACCTCATTAAATTGGCACCCGTGCTACGAAACTGCCTACTGACCACGTCATTTATGCTTACTAACCACGCAACGCAGGATTTCCTTCGGTGCGATCGGGCGAGTGCCGTCTATCTATTTAGGGGAATGCGTAATTGGACCTAGAGAATCCAAAATAAACTCTGTTCTCATCTTTGTGTGTAGCTATCATTTCCACGCTTATTGCATCATCGTGTGACTTCCTCGGTCGTTGTACCTCTTTCCCTATTATTCGTTTGTACATTTTGCGTTATCGGGCGAAAGAATGAGTTTCTGTTCTCGTGCGACGTTAATGTTTCTGCTTCGTGAATCCGGGGAGATAGCTCTTCATTTCCTCCTCCCCACGACTCTTGGTGGTGCTGGAGTCCTCGAGCGCTTTTCTCGACGAAGGAAAAGTGTTCTCGGTTATCTTTGAGGAAGTGGCTAGAATCGAAAGCGGTCGTGAGTTCTTTTCAGATTCGTTTCGTAATTCTTTTTAGGAGACGGAATTTACGCCGTGCTCGACGTTTCGCCGCTTCCGCTTTGCTGTGGCGATTGCAGGTGATTAATGAAAAATAAATAGTTCAGTTTCACGCGTAATGTCCACGAGTATTTGTTATGTGCGCAAGTATTTGACATCCCTGCCTGGTTACCTGGGTGTATTTAGTGCGCTCGCATACTCTTTTTTTTGGAATTGTTGGTGGGAAAATGCTGTTGAGCTCCTCCCCCAGGGAAGGTGGGCGTGGCCGGTGTGGGACTCGCGGGTTCGAGTCCCGCCTAGGGCACGGATGTTTTGTTAAACGATTGCGGTTTTTTCTATGACCTGATGTGGAGCTCAACGGTCAATGGCCGTCGACACACACTTTAACAACAAAAATACTACAACAAGTATTTTTTTATTTGTTCCTCCTCCTCCTCCTCCTAACGAGGCTAAAATAAACCAATCCATGTCCGTTTGTGACTTGAATGACTAAACACACTATTCCTTTAGGTATTCATATGAACAGTAGTCAAAAATCATCTTTTCCTCATTACTTTGAGTTTTATGCTCTTGGTCATTTCATGCAATCGTCCTTTGTTTCTTCAAAGCAAATTTAATAACGTGAGGCTGCATGGTTAACCTCCGTTAAATTGAAATGTAGTTGTGGATGTGAAATGGTTTATTGCAAAAAGTCTTGTATCATTTGTCATCAGATTTGATAACCAAGGCGTAAAAATATATTTAGTGCCAATTATGGTTCCACGGATAAGTCGATTAAGCATTCTTCGTGATGAAGTGCTTATTCTGATGGAGATGTTGGACTGCGGTTCACAAGTAATTATTTTGTGAAAAATCGTGGGAAACATTTTAATCTTACGAACAAAAACTGTTGAAAATTTGTACATACTATTATATTTATGTTGCTTTCAAGTGAGTAACCACAAGCTTAACGGATATGATTCGTCAAATGGACAAATTCGAAAGCCTCGTGGGGAAACTGAAAGGCAGGATGCCACTGCGTAATTATCTCATGCGCATTGGTAATCATAGTCTATGATATTATGAAAATGTTACGGTCCGTCCCGTAGTAGCTGCTTAACCGACTATATTCAGAGTTCGTAAAGCTTAGTTGGCCCGTTTATCCCGTGATCACTGATTTACAGCTTTGAATCATATTACACCTACTAGAAACACAATCATAGGATCTAGGCCCCATTGTATTATCCGACCGAATTATTTCAAACCCGTCCATTTAGCCAGTGTATTGTATGCACATTACTTTCCTAGCTGTTAACCTATAAATTCTTTTCCAAGTTTTCCTGTATATACATACACAAGAAGAAAAATATGTATATTTCTGAATACATGTGGATTTAGAATTGTGAATTCAAAATTATCTGTGAAATTGAAGCACTAAAGAAATTAAATGTAAAACATTTGAAAATATATGACGAACTCAGGACTAAAATATATTTGTACGACCCGGTATTCAGACGTTTCGTCGCCTTCTTGAGAGAGAGATTCAGTCACACGTCATGGTCGTGTCAGGTAATGATAAAACGTCTTTAAAATAATAAATTTTTTAATGTGGGATTACCTCAGTCGTGAATTAAAAATTTAGTGGTTCAATAAGTGCGAGATGATTTTTCCGAAGTACAGTCAAAAAACCTCCGCAATTCGAAGAGCTTCGGGGGAAAAGGTTTGAATTTCGCAAAATTCAATTCAAAGAAATACGTAAGTGTAAGTAGGCAGCCGGACGGGTCCGAAAAAAATCGAATTATAGAACATTCGAATCATGGACGATTGGCTGTAAAGCCTAATTCGTTGTCGATATCCGTTCGAGTGGAGGGGGGCTGTGACGGGTGAGGAGGATTCATTGCTAATTGGGAAAAATCACAATCTTCGTCTCCACACGTCTCCATATGTTTCTTTGATCCTTGGGAGTTTTTTTCTTTTCTCCTTCCTCTCCAGAATTCATTTGCGTTCGCCGAGTGGTGTCATAGTTTCCTTCCGTTTTCATTTTATTATCTTTGCCCCGTGCCTCGCTACGTACGAGAGCATGTATGTATAAGGATGTGTGTGCGGGGGAAAGGATGGAGTTTGAGATAGATGTGACGTTTTTTGCGGCCTCGAAATATTTAGCGCGAGTGGAGCGCGCGGAGGGAGAGAGAGAGAGAGAGAGAAAGAGGGGGTGGGAGGGGGACAGAGGAGTGTTCATGGGTCTCTCGGAACACGAAGGGTGCCATAGATGTGCATCCGTCCCTCCGGAACACTGAGGCGCGTGCTTGAATGGAAAAAATATGTAAACCCTCACCTCTCAACGGTGGGCGTGGTGGGGAAAGCCGCTCTCTCTCGCACCACTATGTGTGTCGACGTTGTTGTCGTCGAGGAACGACACGGGGCCTCCCTCTCTCCTCACCTCGCTTCCACACACACGAGACCATCTCTCTTTCATTGCGAAATTTCTTCCGGAATAATTGCCCCTCGCCCCGACCCCAGTCGGTCGCCAGCAGGCGAGGTCAACGATGGGTTCCCCGCGCGAGTCGGGATGATGTTTTTCTTCTATTTTCGTTTTTATGCGAGCGTGTAATGCGGTGGGGGTGGAGAAAGGGAATGTATCTGAAGCTCGGAGAGGCAAGTGGTGCATGTAAATAACCTTCCCCCTCTCTCTTTCTCCCCTCTCCACCGACCGACCGACTATCCCCCGTCTTCTGCCTCGAGACAGCACCCAAGAATGTTCAGCGAGGCAGAGGCGAGCGTTAATCGTCCAGCCATTTAAAGCGATTGAAAATGGATGCGTGCATCAGACGCGGAGGCTTCTGTTGTGCCGTTTTTCTTCTCTCCTCCCGGGGCGCCTGGTTTTAAATTTCCTCCAGTTCAAACCCTGCCCCCTCCCTCCGTGTTTCCACGTGAGGACTCCGATGTCGACCTTGAGATCGCGGGATGCGAGAGCATAGATTTCCTCCCATCTCATACAAACAATTCGAACGAACTCGGTGAAACTTAAATCTTCCTCGGGACGAGATTGAAGAAAGAACCGTGGAGGCAAGATGAGAGGTGAACCGGAGACTCAGTGCTGAGAATCCTCCTTAGGGATGCTGCAGGATGGCCACTTTAGTCAACCCTAGGAAGGAGAAGTCTAATTTATTTTATCTTCGTGGTTTGATTTGAGTTTACTTCGTCCGTATTAAAATTGTTAAACGTTTTACGAGACGTCCTCGTACCACGACTCGCTATCCGTATTTCTCATGATTCTTACATGGAGTCTTATTTATTCCGGTATCGCCGATCTTATATTTTTCTAAGGAATTTGTGGTTTTCTGACGACCCGAGTGGTAATTGTAACGATCCAGTACTGATTTAATTCATCCCTAAAGTTTTTACTCAAAATTTAAGGCGAGCACCTCACGCTTCGATTTTTCTTGAAGTTGAGGGCGGTGGCTAAAGACTTTTTTTTCATTCATTTGTGCGAATGGGAAGGTCTGAACTGTGAAGATTTCACGTCTACCCGATGGGTGAAAATTTTACTTTGTTCCGATCGCAGCCGGGAGCATCTCAATGAATTCGGCCGTTTACTGCATACCATCTACTCACAAAACACGGAAAATAAGACGCTCAAATTTATTAATAAAACGTGCCGATAGTGTTCTTGTCGTCGCCTCATTCTCAGCCATATTCCGCTTCAGTTTCTGCAAGAACTGGATACAGATGTACACTTCGAGATGATACCTCGGAAATGTGAAAGCTTAGAAATGAAAAATATACTGGAATTCCTTTTTCCTAACCCCCCCTTCCTTGACTTAACGTCTTGGTACAATTTCCGTGAGAGGATTACATATTGTTTAGCTATCTACCATCCAGCTTAGGTTTTCGCGGGGCGACATGGTCTCGCCATTCCCCATCGTAGTCCGCTGTCCCAGTTCGGCTTCCTGCCAGGCGACGGAAGGCTTTTATCTAGCAGGATGCCGAATGTGCGTGCGCCGAGTTAGGTGGGGTCGAAATTTTTGTGAGCGAGGGTTCGAGATAAAAGGAGTGGTCATTTTCCCTCGTTCCAACCGCACGAAGGTCTTTAAAAATACGCCAATGGCGAGCGGGGCCGACATCGCATTAATGAAGCTCGACTCAACAGCTGGCGGCGTCATTGGGAAATCTACTTGTTCGGAAAAGAGGGAAAAGATTAATTTTTTTCTCATTTCAGAAGTGGTAATATTTACCTTTGGCGGAAATGGGAATTTTTTTTTTTCGTTCGTTCCGCCTGTCAAAGAAATCTCGATACAATAGCGTTTCCTTCTCATCAAGGTCATACGATCCGTTCTTAATTTCTGCCCCCGTTTTCCGAGTGTGGAACTCACCCTGGGACTCGGAATGCCTGCTTCTCAGATTGGGATCAGTCGGGCTGCGACCAGTTGCACCCGTGGTGCTCCGATTGTAAGTTGTCACTGCGTTGTCACGGCTGTTTTCCAGCGTCCGATCGTTTCTGTGGCGGTCCAGCAGCTTAGCCCACGAGAGCTATCTGGGCGGAATATCGTCACGTCGTGACCCAGTGGCACAGGAGTGTCCATTGGCGATCGAAAATAATGATGAATTCGTCTAGATGCGGCGTGCGAGTTTGTCATAATATTTCCACGTTTTTTCGTCGGAGCAACTAAAGATTGGGGTAGACTAAAGGGGTAATGGAGACTAACACAACTGGGGAGTGTTGCTGGTGGTATCATTGTTATTTTCAATTGAATTCTGAAAATAAATGCGTGAATATTCAAATGGGCCCTTTGGCGTCGCACTTAATAATTCACACCTCGTAAAAGGAGACTATTAATTAATTACTGTTAGCCAGCGGCCGATACCGACTGATAGGGTAATAAGCGTCAACCACAACCTCATCTACGAGGTTATTTTTTATCGCCGAGCGGTGGCCCATGTGTTCCCCCTCTCTTTACGCCCCCTTATCACAGGTTGCCATAAAGATTCAGTCCATCAATTTAATTCATATCCTCCTCTTGACACTTTTAAAATGTTTCCCAGCTTGTTTCTATCTTTGTCATTCATAATTCATATTAATTGTTTTATTAAGTCACCGGAACCCCTCTACCCTTCGTGTTTAATGCTATTTGTCTAGTTTATAACTGGAAACCGGCAATCAGAGCTTATCTCTTCAATAAGCAACAAGTAATATTTCTAAAATATTCTAGGTACTACTTTTGTGAATAAGTTATACCGTTGTTCAAGACAAGATAATACATTATGATTCGCCACAATTAGAGGAATTTAGAGTTACAGTAGAATATCTAATGTACGATGCGGAATGTAATTCTTAGAACCTGGCGTCATAGGAACGTCATAGAAACTTGTGACTCGGAACTTGGCAAACGTAAGGAGATACCTTGGAGACCGTCAATCAATGAGAAGAAATCAGGTCTATGTTAGTAGAAATTTTTGGAGGTGCAAGATGACCTTCGTCCTTCAACCTAAGTCAGTCCTACTACTACGGCGCTCCGACTTTCCGATATCGAAAAAATTATCGCGGTATTGGGCTATATTGACATGTTTATAATTATGGATTGTATCGAGAAATATCGACTACATCTTTCATATCGTCCACAGCATAAATATCGTCTATGTCATAGGATGAGTGAATGAACGGACCAGGTTTTTCCAGGGAATTTATTTTTCCAGGTTTCGATTTTCAAGTTGTCATCGGGTGTACTGCATCATCAGATGACTAGACAGTCTAAACCTGATTAGTGGAATATAAATCCGTGGATCCACCAAAAGTGAGTTTATCTTACGTTATGTACAACCCTGTCTCAGGCAAAACTTTGTTTAAGTCCATGATACTGCGGTTAAATGAATTAGTCCAGCAGTTTTGACATGAATTTTTATCTATCACAACCATGGTTTCGTAGTAGGAATACACCATCCGGTCTGTTGGTGTATTCTTGATACAAAACTAAAAAAATATAAAAGTTAAAGTGGAAACTGCTCATTTAATTCATTTACTCCTAGTGTCTTATAACGAATCTTTTCCATCAAGTGACGGCCGAAAACATCACCTATATCAAAGCTCACTGTGGAGGCCGTCACTTGGTGGAATTCCATGATAGAGTGATGGTTTTTTAATAACTATTATATTTCCACAAAAGAAATTGGAATCTCTTTTGTGGAAATATAATAGTTATTAGAAAACCATCAGTTCCTTTTAGATTTGAAACGTCATTGTGTTCCAGGGGGTTAATTCACTTTTAGTCCTATTTGCCAATGTTATCTCCCTGTGAGTTTTCAGGTGCAGCTTCCTCTCTACCAAGTGTCATAACGCAGTTTTCAAACACATAATGGTTTTATAACAGGGTACGCACTTGTACTATATGCTATATAACTATTCACGTACATACATATAGTTCACCCATTTTTGAAATTTTTTATTTGAATATCCTCTTACTTGTTTCAGATGGTGACTTTAGAGGTATTTGCTCCTTCACTGAACATTCCGTTCAAGTATTTATTTACTTTCCAAATATTCAAAAGTGGTCGTCATTGAATATAGATGTAACCAATAAACGGCCTCCACAGTGAAATTTATAGCCAATGAAGATGTAAATTAACAAATATAATATTAAAAACAAGAAAATATGTTACTAGACGAGGTAATACTAGGTATGGTTATTTAGATTTACAATTGAATATATATATATATAATATTAAATACAATATTCTTCTGGGTAAATTTAAGCATACAATTAGAAAATAAATTACCGTATTCAAATTTCAAGACTTCAATTGACATCTTTTTAAAAATCGAAAAGGTTATTCCAGAGACAACTTTATATGCAGCATTGTCAGAAGTATGGCCCTTGTATTTGATGTTGGTCCTTATAGGACCATAAAAACTAAAAAATATAAGTTCACAATCCATATATTGCCCATTCTTATTAACAGAGTTACTATGATGGACTTCCACTTCTCGGTGGAAACTGATTCATGTCCTTTTACTGTACATAATCGTTCACTTAATCGAGACGTGAGAGGAGTCAACGCTTTTCACAGACCTCGTCATGAATAACATTGGCCATTTATATTTCAGAATTACATTTTGGGACATTATTAAAATAAATTAACCTTTGTTCATGGTCAATCTTTATTGTTGTGTTTATTGACCTCAGCCACTAGCAGAGCATGTATTTCAATGCAAAAATAATGAAGTACGGAATTTTAATAAGGATGAATTTTCTTATGAGGGATAATGCAGCGGAACTTTTTCCACGGGATCGAAACCTTAAAATACCGACAGTGAAATTAGAGAAACTATGCGGGTGAACGAGGAGTTTCTGTTCGCATTGCTTCGTGGTCATTGCGAACACCAGTGCAACGATAGTCTTCCAAATGATGCAGCAATGGGTGATGTTCGATTCTCAAAAAAATTTTTTTTTTATTATTACGGCATGAATCAGATTTTGTGGGAACGAAGGAAATTCTAATTCACCTCTTTCATTTCAGCAGAAAATTTTTTCCAGTAGGAACGTTTTCTTCAGAAATTCCAGCCTGCATCACACAATCTAATTACATATTTTAATTTAAAATACTCTATTCAACTATGTACCCATTTCAGAGATAAGATTTAATTATTTTAAATAAGCCTGTGTCTTCATAATGAAATTTGCCTTTTTCAATTTTCACCATATATTTCCGAATCTGGATTCATTCAGAGGTTTCCAGCCTCTTTATTTTATTAAACTTTGATAGACACACATTAAAAGACAACTTCTGATCCTTCTTTCATGGATCCCTTGTTATCATATAAGTCAAAACCATTCTTAAGACATTGGTAATTGGTAGTAATTGCAACACAACTATTAGTGTGCAACAGTAAAACGCTTATCACCACTTCATTTACTCGCACATTTACCTCATAATTATTTCAGGGATTATTTTATCTTTGATACACTTAAGTTTTAGAATCTTTTTAGGGACATTGAGGACTTTCCAAGGACAAAATTACACTTAAAAGTATTCATTTTTCTTCGAGTAATAGGATTTGATATGGAAAGTTAAACCTCGCCAATGTTCCGTGTATGATTTGAGATATACTTGTAATTGCCGCCGTTTGAGATATACTTGTAATTAGGAGACTGGCACAAGTCACACGAAAATGTGGGTGCTGGGATACGTTAGACATATGACGTCACCAAATCGTCGTCATTTTGATTCATCGCTATCCTCAGCATCTTCATTACCGAAGTTTGAAACGTAGTCATAAAAATACCATAGTTTAACCGTACTACTTTACTAGATCCAATTAAAAATTTCAATTGTTTGAATTGTAAATATAATTCTTCGCCAGTTAAATAAAGATTTATGATATTCTAAGCTTCTATTGATGAAAAAATATAGGACCATTAGCGGCCACAAGGTAATCAATTATATCGAATTCATCCTCATGCGCTTTCCGATATGAATAATTTAATGTGGCCAGAAACTAAATATAAAGTTTTCTTGCACACTATGTGTCGGTGAGAGTTTATACATTATGAGTTGGCCGCCTCATTTGATTAAAATTCCTTCAATCATTTCATTGGCAGGGTTATGTTTCATCCTTCTCACAGACGAGTTCACCGTCTCGTTGAATTACGATCGATTTATATGCTGGACATTTGCTGTTTAAGCACTCTACGGCATTAAACTTGGGAGATTTATTGTAACTTAAACACAAATCATAAACAATGACTTAATTGCTTCATATGATTTTCTAATTGAAGATTTATTTTCATACTCTGACCTTACACATTTTACATTGGATTTTTCTTCAAAGACAAACTAAGCAATTTTCATTGTATGTAACTTAAAATAAAATTAACGTTTTGGAGTCTGTTGTTTAAAATTTATTGAAAAAAATTAACTCGTCCCTACACGTCTCCTGATTTCACCACGAAGCCTCCTCAAAGCCGTCAGCGAAACAGCAAAGGTAGGAACCCAGAGGTGTTTTTTTTCTTGCGAGGGATCGAATGAGGACATCAACCTGGTAGTCATCCGGAGGAGTAAAAGGAAGATTACCCAGATAAGTTTAAATGATAAAATTTTGTGCCGGTTTATTTCCCTGATATTTACACACACATTTGTTTTTGGAGCATACATGTTTTTTCACATGCAGGCATACATGTTTTTCGGGAAATTGAATAATTTCTTTACATTTGAATTGTCATTTGTGAAACAGTTTCTCCATGGCGAAAAGTCTAGCTCTCGTAACTACTCGTGTGACATTTCTCTTTTTAGTAATAGAACCATATAGTTATTTCACCTGATGTTTTAAGATTGATGGCGAATGATTATAGTATCTTTATGCAGCAGCGAAAGAGGATTCTTGGTAGTAGAAAAAGAAAACATTTCCTACTATTATGGAACGTTGGCACCACATCACGCTTGATTCTGTTGTGTAGGGTTCTGAATTGAACATTGAGAAGCCTTTCGGAATCATGGATACCATCGCTTTATTTGAAATTGATATCGAATATATTTTGTAAGATGTGTTGAACTCCAATGTTTTGTAGGTAGGAATTTACATTTCCAGATTCACCTTTGTCAGCTTTATGCAGGAGGCGGACGATGGTCGGATGCTGTGCCGAAGATTACATCTAACAATGTTTTCGTGTGGGCTTCTATTAATTTGTTTCTGGCACATCTGTGGGTTCCATGAGCTGTGTTGGGGTATATCGTACCTCAATTCCAAGGTTTCATAGTTTCAAAAATTTGTATTAGAATGAGTCACATTCCTTCAGCTCCCATTTTCTGCAACACCTTCATTAGATTCCGAGCACTTCAAAATGCGATAGCCGGTTATTAACACACATTTATTTATTTTGACGCATTTGTCACTGATATTTCTTCTTTTGTGTAACTCTCAAGACGGACAGTTTTCTATTTTACCTAGATACTTTTTTTTTTACTCTTTCTTCAACCTGTGTGCTTAGTTTGTCTCTGCTGCATGCAATATAAAACTTGATCTCCTGTGGATACATTCTTTTATTTTTTTCCGGGGAAGGAATCTACTCCGAAACATCACGAAGCCTTCCTAACAATCTCCTCCCTCATTAATATTACGCCTGATCTCAAATTAATACTCCTTTTCACTTTCTCATAATTCCTTTCCACTGGGATGGTAAATGTCTGTTCATTAATATTTCTTTTTATAACACCTTGTCTAGTGATATTCTCTAACTTAGAATATCTCAAACTGGTATGGCCTTACATTTTCACCATAAAGTTCTTCGACTAATTAGTTTTTATTTCCATGGAACTCCTGCTTTTTCTATGCTATCTATATTACATACAGTACATTTTATTTTCCTCCTTCCTCAGGCTTCTTTTGTCTTTTTTTATTCGTAAATTTTTTAATATCACTTGTAAAATATCCAAATTTTCCATTTTTGTTTTTTTACTTAACTCTACGGTGTTGTTTTTCTTCTCATTTTTCAAAACGTTACACTTTATTCTCTCCGCTTCCGTATCGACGTTAAACAATGTGTTTTAATATATTTTAGAACATATACAATAAAATACACAACTGCCTCAGGTTTTTCTGTGTTGAATTTTTCTACCTTCATAAACTTAGAAGAAATAAAACTGCAATTTTACAAACGTTTAAGAACTTTTCTCACTCTATAATTATGTATAATACATAAAACGCGATTGGCGTGTATTTTTCGATTTCTATCCCTGCGATTTATTTAGTAGATATACGAAGTCAGCGTAAGTGAAGCTCCCCTAAAAGAAGCCGTTTCGTAAGTTTCTGCTGGCATGTTATCTCATTATAAATCTATAATTTTAAATTATCCATTAATATTTTTAATTATTAAATAGATTGTCCAATTATATTCCCCTTTGAAAATATTTTAGGTATTGTATCTAGTTAAAACGTTTTATTAACAAATAGTTGAAGTTGGGTGCGTATTCTTAATACAGATTAAACTTACAATGTATTATAAAGTTATGTTAACAGATCTACATAAACTTCTTAAGAGAAATTTATTTATATCATTGATATTTAATTAAGTTTTCTGATTGTTTGATCTAATTTCGAATCCTCATTAGATTAGACCGTTCAGATTATTCATATCGGATATAGAATACATATTGTGCTGTGAATTTTTCGGGCAGCCGTTCAAATAGAGTGATTTATAACCTAATGTTATCTCAGTGCTGTTTTATATGCATTTGGAAATATATTCCTTCAGGCATCTGATGCTGTGACAAAATGTGTAATGCATTTTCGTTTTCATAACATTCCTGCGTTTTCTGGAAATAGAAGATATTTAATAGACGATGAAAATAATCCCTAGGACTATGAGCATATAAATTGTTTATGCAATGTGAAAAAATGAAAAATGGCCAAAATATGTGCTATATTTGACCAAGGAAGGATATGTATTTTAATGTTTCTTACAAGGATTATAAAATGTTAATACAATTGTAATATATGATTAAATAAAGGGATTTATATGTTTAAAAACTGTAGTTATATATTTTTACTTTGAATGAAACCAAAATTTAGTTTATCAAAAAAGCGATTTCAACCCTTTGTAAATAGAAACGAAATTGCTATTCAGATTTAAAATTGCGACATGAACAACTTTTTCCCCCGGTCTGAAGAGCATAATAGAGCTAAACACCTCGAAATATCATCTTGAAAAAAAGAACAAATTTATTAATTTCTTATATTCAATGTCCGTGTGCAACGCCACACAGACATAGTTGTTCATGATTCGGAAAATACAAAAACGTGGAATAGCATATTAAATTCACTAAGAGACGGATTGCACTCTTCTTTACCGTTAACAGCAGAAAAGTATTCATTTATGAGTAGGATTAGAATTTGCCGCCTTGCGTTGGTGCGTTCTAGCAATGCGAATTACAAAAGTGAAGTTGAGTGTCATCTATTGGAAAAATTTGAAACTATATTCCCCGTGATTTTATTCCGATATAAAATTTTACAAAAGTGAAGTTGATTGCCATCTATTGGAGAAATTTGAAACTATATTTCCCGTAATTTTATTCCAATATAAAATTTAGAAAAAAAGTGCAATTATTTAATAGTTTAATTGGTTAAGAACAGGACCAGAACCCAGGAAAACTAATAATTTTTGGTAATTTTTTTAAAGATGGATGTCATTTTTTTCCGGCCGGCCAGCCCGGCCCAGAAAAATGATTGCTCGTTTTTACAAAAATAAAAACTTTTTAAATGTTTTCCTGGCATGTTTTATTGCATTTAACAATATACCGAAGTCCATAGCAAGATGTTTTCGTATATTTAATTTCCAAAAATTTTTTGCAAAAAAAAAAAAGTGTTGCAAAACAGAATCGAAGTAAGACCACTTACAGTCCTTACTTCACATTCCTACTCTTTACCCCGGGGCTACCCGGATTCTTGTTGGAATCACTCCCAAATTAGCTATTTATCCAAGGAAAATGGGGACTTAGTCGAGTTTCTACAATTTTGGTCCGATGAGCTGCGGGACCCGTCTGGCAAGGCTCTAGCTTGGGCGATCCATAGATTTGCCAGCCTCACGGCTTATATTTCGTTCGGGACTTAGAATTTTTCGACCAGTGGACTAACTTCGTGGCATACCAAGAGTTCCTTCGGAGGAATTAGTAAGCTGCAAAGCCCCCTTCGAACTCGCACATGAAATTTTAGGTACAATTTTACTCCAGTTATTTCACTTCTCAACGCCTGAGGACACCTTAGCTGAAGCATTATCGGTAATAAGGCTTATGGATGACGTTTCTTATCATAAAGAGCGCCATTTTATGAACACTTTTATGATTAGTTTTTACTGGTACCCGCGGTATACAGGGTTGCCAACTTGATTATTAAAGAGATTTTTATTAGCTTTTTCGACTCTTAGACTAATTAAAGTAAAATTAGACTAATTAAAATGAATCATTCTTTTTCGAAACATCTATTGAATTAGAAACTTGAAAATTTGATTAGAACGTAAACTCACATAAAACGCTATTAAAAACTTTTGTCAATGAAAATCGTCAAATTGACTGATTTCTAAGGTTTTAACTATGCGTCTCACGTAAACAACTCTTTAGCCGATAAAGGCATACTTAAACCATATCGTAGTAACTTCATATCCTTAGTATAACACGCGCCGAGTGTTGCTTTCACCCAAATTGTTTCAATGACGACACCATGATCATTTTTAGGGTTGTATTTATTATCTGGCAAATATACAGCTCAATTTCTATTTATTTTTCTGACAATTGTAATAAAATGAGTTCGAAGACAAAGCAATGAATCATTAATATTAACAAGTGAATAATAAAACAGTCGGGATGTTATAGAATTATTTTCAAATGCAGAGAGCGATCGTCAACTTGAAGTCCGTTGAGCGGTAAAAGGAGCAGATATCTCGCATGTCCTCCCGCCGACACCAACATTCCGGATGGCAAATTTTGTTGGTACTTGGAATTCCCACCAATCTTCGTCCTTGCGAAGAAGCGTCTTTCAAGTGTTTTGACGTGACCTGGAAAAGAAATTGCGAATGAGAAAGAGTCATTAGAAAAAACTCAAACTGAGGGAACAATTAAGCACTAAGATTTCTTGGAAGAATATACAATATGATAAAACATGAAATATGATTAAGCATACAAAACAAAATGTGTCCCTACGAATTTCTGGAGAATTATAAATGCGTGCACTGCAATTGCAATTTCTGTATTTAAGTGGGTTTTCGTTAGGTACCTGAATATGGTATACAGGGAATGGTTAGTAAGGGGGAAGGATACAGATTTTAGACATAATATCTGACAAACTATGTAATTAACTCAACGATGACCATCAATGCCCAATTAATGATAATTAAATTAATTAATGTTATATAGGCCACAAAATGCCAATAGGTGGCCGCTTAATTAAGCATATACTTGAATAATTTATGAGTCACCTGTAAAGTAAAAAGATGACTCTAAAGTACACATTGTTCATTACTAAAACTTACAGAAATTATTATTCATAACAAAACCTAGTGGTTTGCTTGAACCATGACTCGTGATGGACAAATATGCCTTTGTGAATTATAGCGTGAAAATACAGAAGGAAGGAAATATAGTCAGTACAAAAGATTGTTGCTTATCCCAAGGCGATGAACAAATACATTTTCACAAAGAGATAAATAATTACTATTACATTATATTAGATCTGTTCACTAAATTTGAATAAAATAATAAAATGCACATAATTTATAATCCATTTATTTAAATTATCTAAAACCGTCAACCTTTTAATGAATTTTAGAGAATGTTAGTTAAAAGGGATAGAGGACAGAAGAATAAGAGTAGGTAACAGGAATTCTGAGGGAGGCCCACAACCACATTTTAACAACTGCAGAAAAATCTATGTACACTAACAGATAAAAATCTTTTGGTAACGATTAACATATCCAGGATTAACCCATAACCTAATTAAATCTAGAAAATATAAGCATAATTTTACACTCAAAATGTTACAGAAAATCGTTTAAATATGTACTTTGAACCAATGATATATTCCTCCACCCCATTCCTGTCCACACACATTTTACTGTTGGTGAGAAATTTATTGTAACATAAATAAAGAAGATTTTGCTACGTACTAGTTCCGAATATGTTATCATAGGATACCTACTTTTCATCAAACACCACCTCCCTTTCCACATTTACTTTCCTCAGGAAATAATAATAGACCATGTTCCTCCTCGAATTAATAGCTCCTCAATAGTTTCAGGCATCACTTTGTGGAATTTATTCATCATATAATAAGCTCCTACCTGGCAGCCTCCGTGATCTTTTCAATCCCACCTCCTAGGTATGTTTTCAGGATTCTTTATTTATTGGCTATCACTGTTGTTTCTGATGATAACTCAGTAAGCTTCAAGGACAATAACGGATTATTATTAAATGCATGAATATAATTCATTTACTTAAAACTATCAAACGAAATGTATTTTACCAGTGAAGGATATACTTCCGATTGACACTATTAATTACCACCACAATTATTGTTTGATATGAATCGCACAATTCCTGTTCACACTATCGAAGTGAACGAATAATTTGCTTAAATACCTCGATGTGCACACAGAGCTTGTACTAAGGCAATGCAGACAGAATTTCAAATCATCACTAATGTAGGTAAAGTTAAAAAATGAACACCAGGCGTAGGTAAAGTTTTCTAAAAAAGGGAATTCGATATATCAAGGCTAAACAAGAAAACTACCTTTTAATCATTTACCATCATTTGCCTGGTGATACCCACTCGTAGCGTCTGAAAAGTAGCAAAGAAAGACTGGAAAGAAGAATTAATTACAAATAATGGAGAATATTTAGGTTTTAAGTTTCACAATGTTATTCAACAGGTGATTTACGAACCTGAAGTTTTTTTAAAAGAAAAAATCTCATGCTAACTTAATTTGAGGGGAAATTAAGCCAATTCATCAATAAATTAAAAAAAGGCAGGTATATACAGGCAGCTGTTACGCAGATGTGACACTCAATAGCGCTAGCTAGATTTCGAATTCTACGAAGTTTTTCATCTCACCAAAATCACCTCGATGGACTCCCAAGACGCACGTGGATCATTTTGACTCCTATGTTCATAGGGTATTGAGTATGTATATAAACCAATAAAGAACATTACCTTTGTGTGCAATGACTCAAGAAAAAGTTTTTTCGTTCTCTGAGGAAATTGCGGAATACGCAACGAATCCCCTACCGGAAATTTAATTAAAATGAATGGCTTAATGCCAGTGTCAACAACGGCAAAAACTATTATTTCCAGCAGAAACAGAGCTTTCATAACTAGCGTTCTTAATTAGAGAATTCATTCTGGTTGTAAATCGGCACTATCAATCATATGCCGCCGAGATCACTTCAACGATTCGAACAAGTTATTTTTCTTTCCCAAAAAATTCCCTCCGTAATTATACTCCACCCAAATGGGCATAATAATGGTAACATGAAATCAAAATTCACTAACACATGATTAACGCTAATACATATTCACTAAGCTCACCAAGATCAGCACACGAGATTAATTACAGGATTCAACGGTACAGGAAATTCAAATAAAGGAAATGGTTATTACATACGTATTTGGCCATATGACGTAAAAGGGTTGATACAAACGAGTCTCGATGGTTTTCGTTGACCGCTACCTCAACTGGTGCCAATGAGTATTCAATCTCGTCTAAAGAGACAAAGTAAAGAAGATAGATGTTACGTAAGACCTTTGGCGCCTGTGAATACCTGTTACCCCTGAGACAATATGAATGATGTAAAGCACGTGAAGTCCCACATCTCCCACATCTAGTGGCAAGAACGAGTACGAAACGAAGCCACTAGGAGGCGGGCTGATTGAATGTGTTAGAGGTAGAACATATATGTAATAGCTTATAAATAATCGAAACAGAAAGCTTAAATTAATTTTTTCTCATTGCTTAAACATTCTGTTTATAATTGTAATTTTCGTCATGGGTATCGGTTCCTACGAAACCCGGGAAAAGATTGGTGCGCTGCATTCGCCTTTTCACCGCAGTGCTATGAACAACACAGCGCGCTGTGCTGTTCATGGCAACGGCTGTAAATTTTATTAGATACAATCTCTGCAGTAACAACTTTTGGTTTTGGTCGAAGGAAAAGACCGTTTCAGTTATTTCTCAAGAAACAATTGTGATTGAATTATTGTACATGTTAAACGTAATTTCTTGGTGACAGTGCCCTATTTAGTATAACGGTAATAAGTGTACTGAAATGGGAAGCATATCGTTTCCTGTAGAGTAATAATTTTGTTTTTTCTATTATTTCAAGAAGGCGAAATTTACTATGGCATAATTGCAACTATCGTATTTTTATGTACTTTTCCCTTCCAAAGAAAAGTATTAGGCTCCTTAAAAGTTACTCATGTCTTCTCTGCAAAATGAAGTGTCTGAAGTACATAAATTTATTATATAGCCATACAAGAACATGTTAAAAATTATTGATGTAATTGTGTAAATTAACCACAAAGACTATCAAGGTCATTAGACTGTTCAATCCTCAGTCAATGCTGGTGAGATATTTCAAAACTAAATATAAAATTCTTGTTTCCCAAAATTTAAGATGTTATTTTTAAATATTATTTCCAGTAATATAATGTCTTATAAGACATTATATTTGATAATATATCGTTTTTGATTTTTGTAGGATATTAGTTCGTTAATGACTGCAGGAGAGATTGAATATATTAACATTGGTAATTCAAAACATGCATTCTAACATTGTGCACCATGTCATTCCATAGATTTTATGAGACTAAATGGGTTGGGGTACATATGAGAGGAAGGAGGGAGTTAGCTGTAGAGAATGATGAAATCAAGGATTATACATATTGAATATCATGTTAAATGGAGAGGAGACAGGTATCTGATAAAAGAATGTTCATGGTAACAATAATTTAATTCACACATCACGCCAATTTAATCCCACATCATGCCTGATTCGGTGAAAATAATTTAATTCCCTGGTATCCTTACATATTATTATTAGAAAATTTGTTTTTAATAAATTTAACTTCATCCTTTTTCTTTGTATGGGTCGAAGTTCAAAAATAGCAATAAATGCACAGACTGGCCGGATGTACTTAATAAAAATGTTTTGAAAAATAGCTAAAATTTATTACTAGTTAATAAAAGCCTATATCTACCACTAATTAGGGGTCGAGGACCAGAACAAGTAAATAATATCCATTATATTTCTCAAGAGTGATAAAAAGCCATATAAAGAAGTAACTGGTAGGAAAAAAAGATGGATGAAGAGAAGCCCAGAACTCTCTGTCTATGCCTTAGCTTTCATTGTGACAGTCAAACAAAACTAGTTGTAAGTAGGGATTAGAATTCCACTTAAGAGATGTGAATCCCAGCATTCCTTGTAAGGAGGCAGCGAACCAAGCCAAATTTATCTGTGCTTACAATTATAATCTAATTCCTAATTTGTTGTGTAATTTTTCTTCCATTTCAATACCTTGTCATCAGAAAGTCTTGCCACATTGCAGGCTAGTCTACAAACTCTGAGTAATGCAGGAGGTTGTCTGAAGTCAATAAAAATAGTAATATGGCAGAGAAAAGGAATAACTTACTCCGTATTTTTCCACTTGATTTTTAATCTGGTACAACTCAAGTGGAAAAATACGGAGTAAGTTATTCCTTTTCTCAGAAATGGATTTCCACATAGTTATGCCT